>JADBJO010003875.1:10000-32500 GCA_016801955.1 Conus betulinus | reverse complement strand
ATCAAACTGTCCGCATCGCATGCCTATTCATGTACACACACTTGCATTTGCCAATACTTGCTTGCTCACCCATACACTCATTACCCCGGTCGTCCATATTCCACAATCAAAACAGAGAAGTCAGGTGTGCTATGTTTCCATCGATCAGTTTCGCTGAAACCAATTCAGCATATGAACTGTGTGTACCATCTGATGACCATTTTGGGTGTGGTGCGCTGTCACAGGCTTTGTGAGTAAACATGTGTACCAATTTGTTGAGTGTCTATCACAGTGCTGTGGAGGGTTATTGGAGAATGGAGAAAACTGGAGGGCATCCATCTCCTCTGATGATATCTGATTCATGGTAGTCATTCAACTGTTTCATAAACCCACTGGTTTTACGATTGACGGCATTTGCCAGTTTGATGTTAGTGAGCCTCAATCAAAATATCTGCAGAGGGTGATCAAAGTATGGAGAGTATAGGGTGGCGCCCATCTCCTATGCATTGAATCAGATGTGTGGTAGTTGTACTGTTTCATAACCAGAGATTACAGAATCCATAAAATGTATATCTGAATCTCTGTTTTAAGGGGTTAGGACACCTACCAGACCTGTACATACATTGTCTTGGAGATTAGAAAATTGGTTCTTTGCTCAGATCATCACATACAACGTATTGCAATGGCCTGAATCAGTGGTCTTCAGCATGTAGTAACAGAAGCTGTAGTTTCCTTTGAAGTTATGTACAAACTTAAATGTTTTGTCAATCCTGGAGTTGGCCCTAACACTAGTTTTGGAACATAGCTTCTCTCCGTCAAAAATTACGGCTGAACCAGTAAGAAAGTGCCAAATGTTGTGATATTTATGTTTATGGAACATTGAGGGTTTTTTCTGTTTAAATTCATGTAAATCTTTAACAGAAGGACAACATTATTTACTGTGAATAAGTGTAGAAAGCAACGGATGCTCCTACTCCAGATTAGCCAAAATTTAATGCGTGATCACTTGCTTTCTGTAAAAGTTTTGCAGATCTGAATTTTGTGGTGGAATGAATGTGAATGTGCTTTACAAATTCCTGCAGCAGAAGACTGCTGTCATCATCATCATTAAATTAAAAACACAACTACTTCCAGATGTGGATGAGTGCACCAGGTCCTCTCCCTGCAGTCACTATTGCCACAATGCACCAGGCAGTTTTTTGCCTGCTCCTGTCCTATCGGCTACAGCTTGACCAGTGATGCCCGTACCTGTGAAGGTAACTTGAACTGTTTGAGAACCCTGATGTACACAGGTGTGACATGGATGTGTATGGTTGAAGAACGCATACAACTGGTTCGAATTGTCCCTAGAGTTGTTATCCTGAAGCGTGGAAAATCTTAGTGGGATTGATTAAATCATATTTAAGTCTTAATTAAATGTTAGCGAACCGCCCAGAGAAACACGGACAAACGAGTCACAAACAGTCAGTCATTTGTCCACATTTCTCTGGGCGGTTCGCTTGCATTTATTTAAGACTTGTTTAGATTTCCACCAGCAGTCATCTCACCTTGTAACTAGATAAATCATATTTAGTTTTCAGATCAGATGCTGACGAGTTGGCATGGCAACAAGAAGATCTATGCCTTACTTCAAGAATATGGAATCCACCATCATCAGAAAATTGTCTCTTTTTGAATATGTTGAAAACTATCACAACAGTAACTGTTACTCTGCATCACTTAAAACGTAAAGTAAAATGTCTGAATAATCCAGGAGTTCATAGCACAACAGAAGTATTTAAAAATCACTCCTCACCCTTCCCTTCAGTTCCCTTTTACAAATGAACATTAAAATATCCTCATGACTTTATTTGTGAATGACACTTTTGTGTACCAAAATTGTTGACAGAACAATCATTTGACAGACAGCTGTGTTTTTTGCCACAGACATCAATGAGTGCATCTTAGGAGCAGCGTGCCCATCCAATCAGGAGTGCCTGAACACCCAGGGATCTTACCAGTGTGCCGTCGTCTGTGGAGATGGATTCCGTCGCTCACAGGATGGCACCAGATGTGAAGGTGAGCCATAGAGCTGTAGAAAATGAGAGAGCCTCCCCCTTTAATGCCCTCTCCCCCCCTAACCCCCCCCCCCCACCCCCCCTACTCTCCTTGGAGAAAACAAAAGAAGATGACCTTGTCTGAAGGTCGTTTTTTACGGAAACCAGGATTGCTCCACTCTCAAGTGGACCTCCTGGTCAGGTTTGTGTCTAACTGTGTTGTAGCAGACACGTTTACCTTCCATTTTTGGAGAAATGAATCGCTCTTTTAAGTGCATTTAACAATAGAAACTGCTGAAAATAGGCTTTTGAAAGAGGTACTCTTGTCTCGCTGAGCTATGGAGAATCCAGCTGGTCCATTTGATATCACTATTACAATGATCGCCCACTGCAGCTGAATGTGCTCACAAAGGCAGTGTAAAACTGTGGCTGTACCAGGCTGTTATGTTGCTGGCACTGAGTGAAGGGGGATAACCAATGCCCAACTTTGGCAGGCATGCTGTCATTTCAGCGCAAGATGGTATCAGAAAGAATGTTGCTCAAAATGTCTGAACATGAATCTATCGAGCTGCTGCAAGTGTAGCAAGACCAGTGAAGATATCGCAGTTCATCCTATGGGATTACCACTTCTCACTCATAGATTAAACTTTTCAGTTCTCTATATCTGAGGGGATGAAAAAAAAAAAGCACCTGTGATGGTGAAGCAAATTGCCTGTGCTTCAGATGTCAACGAGTGTGTGGAAAGAGCCAGGGGTGTGTGAGCAGAGCTGTCAGAACCTGGTGGGAAGCTACCGCTGTTCCTGTCAGAGGGGCTACAGGCTGGGAGAGCAGGGCCGCTGCGTGGGTGAGTGGAAGCACACCCACACAATACAGGGGGGAGGTGCACACTAAGGCTGCTGTATGATGAGTGATGGATAGATACCCACACAGCACATAGGGGAAGAAATGGGAGAGTAGGGGTACTGTGAGGATGAGTGCATAGGTGCGCACACAACACAGGGGAAGACAGAAAACAGGGCTGCTGTATGTGTAGTGAACAGGTGAGCACAAAACATAGGGGAGAGAGAAAATGGCTGTTATGTGGATAGTGGACAGGTGCCTCACACAACACATGGGGGGAGGGGAGGGGAGCAGGTGGGGAGGGAACAGAGAACAGGGCTGCTGTGTGGATAGTGGACAGGTGCCTCACACAACACAGGGAGAAGAATCAGGCACATGACAGGTGGAAGCTCTTGCAACTTTTGGGGCAGGGGATAGAAAAGAAAATGGGGGATGAAATCTGTTTGATTTTGTTTTGTTTTAATTGCCGTACGTTCATGTCAGATGGGTATGCATGTATCTTTGTGTGAGAAAGATAGGAAACAAAGGATTGATTTCTGGAAAGATTTTCTTAGTACTGTTGAGGAATTAATGAAGTTCTGTATGAAATGGGATATGTCATCTGTAAAAATATGACAGAAATTGAAGCATTTACTTTTCAGATGTGAATGAGTGTGATGGACCATCTTCCATGTGCTCACATGACTGTGTCAACACACCTGGCAGTTACCGTTGTGCCTGTCCTGCTGGGTATAGACTGACCGGGGGTCGGGCATGCAGAGGTCAGTGTCAGCATGTTGCTTGTTGTCTGTGTACAAGGACATAGCTAGCTGTGTTTCGTTTGTTTGCTTTTTTAGCTCATGTTCAGATTTATTCAAGACATACTGAAAAGCTGAAAGAAAATTGCATGAAATCTTATCAGTAGAAGTACTGATCACAAAAATATTCGTTATCAGCCACTAAGTGTGTTACTGACTCCCATGACCGTTACAGACATCAATGAATGCTACGAAGGAAGCCATGGCTGTGACGCTGACCAGGAATGCATCAACAATGAAGGGTCCTACGAGTGTGTGCAGCTGTGCCCCCGCGGCTTTGTGCGCACTGCCAGTGGCCAGTGTCAAGGTAGGACACCAAGACTGAATCGTTCAGTGGTATAGAGAAGTTTGGCATGAATCTGTATGTTTCTGTCTTTGCCTTAGTGTGCGTGTTTGTGTCAGGACACTGAATGCAGCTGCTCAGTGCCTGTCACACAAATGCTTTTTCATTTCTTTGATAGTGATAGAAAGTGATTGACAGGTTATTTTGAAGAGCTGATTTGTAGAAAAAAAAAGAAAACAGATCTATGATCGATAACCCAGTTGTCATCTGACTTAAGACGAATCTAACAAAAAGGAGGGTTTTGTAAAAGAATTTAACCACTTTCATTTATAACCTTGTGATGAAAATTTGAAGTGACAGTATGGCACAATGACTCTCTGGACATCAGAGCTTGCCATATGATTATGACCTAGTCCCCTCTACACCTTCTTTCAAACATTTGTTTCTCATAGTTCCATTGGTACATCATAATAAGACCAGAAACAGTGAAAAACACCTGTAACTGTTGGTAATAAAACATTGTGTGAGTTTCATTTCAGGTCATCCCCAGTGTAGAACTGGTTGAACAAAGGTCTTTCTGGCCACCTAAAGCCACCTGAATGTAATATCCACTCTACCTGTGTCTTTTTTCCAAAGCAGTTGTACATGATAATATATGACGTTGTCTATAGGAACTAATTATGTAACTATCCGACCCATGTCTGTTACAGATATTGATGAGTGTTCAGCCAACACACCGCTGTTACTACAATCAGCGCTGTATCAACACAGATGGGTGGATATCGCTGTCAGTGTCCTAAAGGCTACCGCACACGAGGGCATTGGGGAGCCATGTGTTGGTTAGTAAGCTTTCCTTGCTGGTGGTCTGCTGGTCATTGTGTATCCTTGTATGTTTCACTCTACGTCTGTTTTGGTTGCACTTGGACTTTATCATGTGTGTGGATGTCAGTGTGCATTCTTGTGTATGCCTGTACATGTTTGTCATGTTTGTACCTGAAGTTATTATGTGTAAGTATGTCATTGAATCTCCCTGTCTATTTCTGTGCATGTCTGTGGTGTTTGAATAGGACAGTGTGTATTTATATATGGGAAATGGATGGAAATGTCTCGTGTATTTGCTTCCCTTTAAAGGCTTGTTTTTTTCTGAACACGTTGTTGTCTGTACTAAATTCACCACCCACAAACACTGTTTCTTGAAGATGGTATTTGAAAATTTAGGCTGTGTTGATAATGTGCAATTTGGTAAGCAAAGAGTTGTTGTGGTCCTAGTATTCTGTGGTTTGGATCTTTGATCTGATCCACATAAATATGGAGCTGTTTTTGGCTTAAACTGTTCTTTGGACCTGTATCTTTTGTGGTGGTTTTGACACTAAATGTTCTTTAAACTGTTTGTGGTGGTTTTGACATATTGTGCATACATGTATGTTATGTGACTGTTCTAATACATGGTGCTTATTACACAGCCAACCACAGTGTCCACTTTTGTGCCTAATCATGGTCATGTCGTCTCATGCTTAAAGGCCTTCACATGATCTCTCTGTAGCATTTGGTTTGGGTTTTTATGTTAAGAAAGGCCGTGTGATGTTGGTTGACTGTATAGAAATCAGTCTGAGGTTTTTATTTTCTATGAAAAGTTGCTGTAAGATTGGAGATGTTTCTGTGTTTGTGTTTGTTGATTTGCAGGCCGGGATGTATGATACCATTGATTTTTCAGACATTAATGAATGTGAGGAGAATCCAGGGATTTGCAGCTACAGGTGTCGCAACCTGTGGGGCGACTTTGAATGTCTGTGTCCACCTGGACAGCTTCGGCTTGCCGACAGAAAGTCATGTGCTGGTTAGCGTCAACCTTTCTTTTCCACACATCATCCTGTGTAGGTCATTTCATCACATTAGAGATTTACATCAAGTATAACGCCAGTACTTAGCAGTTGAGAGAGGAAGCTTGATATGAATAACTTGTGCATTTATAACAGGAGATGTTAGTTTGGGCAGGTGATGAGTGCAGTGATAGATTCGGGAGGAGGAAGGGTTGTTGCAGATAGTTTTCTGTGGGGAAGGAACACCAGTGGTGAAGGGTTTACTTTTTATTGAGTCTGCATTGGCTTTGATTGTTTCAGTTGAATAAACAAATGGAAAACAAAAAAATGGTGGCTATGAAAACAAATGAAAAGCTAATAATAACTGTAAAAATGATAAGGGAACTAATAGTATGCATCATAATCATTCTCAGAAATTTGCATACTTGATGTAAACATGTTGCAGCTAAAATCAGTATGGTATGGTTGATGGACATGTCTCTTGATAAAAAAAAAAAAAAATGGCTTCTGTATAAAAGCATCATATTCATCAACACCGGAAATCATCGTTCATGTCCTCACAGTCATCATTCAACAATCTTACCCATGATTCCAGGTCTGGAATATGTAGAACCTGGCCGCGTTCTTCCTGCTGATGACACTTACCAGCCCAACCAATCCTATCGTTACGGCAGCAATTACCAACAATATAGGCGCCGCTTCAGACGAGACATCCTGTGTAGGAATGGCTACTGTAGCAATCTTGAGGTCCAGCGAAAAACTGGTGATCGTGTACAGAAAAACAAAACTGACCAGGCCAGCATAGATGTGGCTCATGAACACAAATGCCCGAATGGAACCTTCCCTCATCCTAAACAACCAGGAGTCTGTCTAGGTGTGATGTTGTCCTGTTCCGTGGTGTTCTATTATGGGAATGCGACTGTCGGTATTGTTGCATCATTGTGCCTGACATGCCCAGTTCATGTACCAAGTTGTGCTCTTTTATCCTGTACATACTGACTGAAAAAAGATATGTGAATTATGACAAAGCTCTTGTTGATTACATTGTGATCAAAGTCCACTGCATCCTGAATGTGAATATAACTTTTTTTTTTATTGTGTTGTGTTACTGTCATCTGTTCCACTTTCGAGTAATCTGTTTCTTCCTGCAAAGTATCAGTGTCTAATCTGCCCTCATAAAGCCTCCACATGTATCAACAGTAGCTAGACAACAACATTGCCCATCTGATAGTGGGCAACCACCTCAGGGATAGTGTCCCAGGATTAATGTATCACATACGGAGGCTGTTGAGATGATTTCAACACTGATCCCCAAGAGATTCAGGATTAAGATTTGATGATAAAGCCATGGTAGAAAGCTATGCCGGATTCAGCCGTCAGTGTAGAGATGGTTGTCAGCGATGAACAGAATGAAATGCAGATTGTGTCTAGATGGTGTTGAGCCTGCTGCAGTCAGTCATTAAGTTTTCACCTCAGTGGTAGGTGGTAGACTTTATTGTGTAAGTCATGTTCAGCCAGCACCTGTCACTCCCCCCCCCCCCCCCCCCCCCCCCCCCACCTCTCTCTAATGAAACTCTAGAGGGTGCCAAAACATTGGGCAGTTTTCTCTGCATTGAAAAGCTAGTTTTGTAAATGGTGGTGGCTGATCAGATGGTCTTACGTAGGTGTCGGAGCGTAGGGTCGTCCATTTTGCTGACTGGCAGCATATCCAGAAGCAGTTCAATGTGTTCAGAGGTTTTAGACATTCAGTGTTTTTTCAGAGCTTTTGACAGTGGACTGTCAAAAAGCAGGGCAACATTCTGTAGATCATTACCAGTCAGTTGATCTGTCTGCAGTCTTTTTGTGTTGCTTAATTCTAACAGTTAACGTAGTTCACCCGTAGCATTGCACTTTACGTATCAGTTAACATTATGCACCAGCCATAGTGCAGTTTGCACACAGCTTAACATTATTCACTTGTCAGATTGCAACCTGTTCACCAGTTAGCGCAATTTACCAGTCAGATGGCAGTCTGTATACTGTTTAGAATGTTCACAAGAGTCAAGAGTCACTGCAGTCTGCATACCAGTTAACACTTTCCACCAGTTAGGTCACGGTCTGTTCACCAGTTAACATAGTTCACCTTTTTCAGATTACAGTCTTCACGACAATTAACAGAGTTAACCAGGCAGATGACAGTCTGTTCTTGTTCACCAGTCTGTTCTTGTTCACAGTCAGATTACAGACTGTACACCAGTAAACATTGTTCACCAGTCAGATTACAGTCTGTGCAACAGTTAACATAGTTCACCAGATTACCATCTGTACAACAGTTTACATAGTTCACCAGTCAGATTACAGTCTGTACACCAGTTAACATAGATCACCAGTCAGATTACCATCTGTACACCAGTTAACATAGTTCACCAGTCAGATTACAGTCTGTAGAGCAGTTACATAGATCACCAGTCAGATTACAGTCTGTACAGCAGTTAACATAGATCACCAGTCAGATTACAGTCTGTAGAGCAGTTAACATAGATCACCAGTCAGATTACCATCTGTACACCAGTTAACATAGTTCACCAGTCAGATTACCATGTGTACAACAGTTAACATAGTTCACCAGTCAGATTACCATCTGTACACGAGTTCACATAGTTCACTAGTCAGATTACATCTGTACACCAGTTAACATAGTTCACCAGTCAGATTACCATCTGTACACGAGTTCACATAGTTCACCAGTCAGATTACCATCTGTACACCAGTTAACATAGTTCACTAGTCAGATTACCATCTGTACACCAGTTAACATAGTTCACCAGTCAGATTACCATCTGTACACGAGTTCACATAGTTCACCAGTCAGATTACCATCTGTACACCAGTTTACATAGTTCACCAGTCAGATTACAGTCTGTACACCAGTTAACATAGTTCACCAGTCAGATTACCATCTGTAACCAGTTAACATAGTTCACCAGTCAGATTACCATCTGTACACCAGTTAACATAGTTCACCAGTCAGATTACCATCTGCACACCAGTTAACATAGTTCACCAGTCAGATTACCATCTGTACACCAGTTAAGTTAGTTCACCAGTCAGATTACCATCTGTACACCAGTTAAGTTAGTTCACCAGTCAGATTACCATCTGTACACCAGTTAACATAGTTCACTAGTCAGATTACCATTTGTACACCAGTTAACATAGTTCACCAGTCAGATTACCATCTGTACACACCAGTTTACACATAGTTCACAGTCAGATTACAGTCTGTACACCAGTTAACATAGTTCACCAGTCAGATTACAGTCTGTACACCAGTTAACATAGTTCACCAGTCAGATTACCATCTGAGTTAACATAGTTCACCAGTCAGATTACCATCTGTAACCAGTTAACATAGATCACCAGTCAGATTACAGTCTGTACACCAGTTTACATAGTTCACCAGTCAGATTACAGTCTGTACACCAGTTAACATAGTTCACCAGTCAGATTACCATCTGTACACCAGTTTACATAGTTCACCAGTCAGATTACCATCTGCACACCAGTTAACATAGTTCACCAGTCAGATTACAGTCTGTACACCAGTTAACATAGTTCACCAGTCAGATTACCATCTGTACACCAGTTTACATAGTTCACCAGTCAGATTACCATCTGTACACCAGTTTACATAGTTCACCTGTCAGATTACCATCTGTACACCAGTTAACGTAGTTCACCAGTCAGATTACCATCTGTACACCAGTTAACATAGTTCACCAGTCAGATTACAGTCTGTACACAAGTTTACATAGTTCACCAGTCAGATTACCATCTGTACACCAGTTTACATAGTTCACCAGTCAGATTACCATCTGTACACGAGTTCACATAGTTCACCAGTCAGATTACCATCTGTACACCAGTTTACATAGTTCACCAGTCAGATTACCATCTGTACACGAGTTCACATAGTTCACTAGTCAGATTACCATCTGTACACCAGTTTACATAGTTCACCAGTCAGATTACCATCTGTACACCAGTTACATAGTTCACCAGTCAGATTACCATCTGTAACCAGTTAACATAGTTCACCAGTCAGATTACCATCTGTACACCAGTTAAGTTAGTTCACCAGTCAGATTACCATCTGTACACCAGTTTACATAGTTCACCAGTCAGATTACCATCTGTACACCAGTTTACATAGTTCACCAGTCAGATTACCATCTGTACACCAGTTAACATAGTTCACCAGTCAGATTACCATCTGTACACCAGTTAAGTTAGTTCACCAGTCAGATTACCATCTGTTCACCAGTTAAGTTAGTTCACCAGTCAGATTACATCTGTACACCAGTTAACATAGTTCATCAGTCAGATTAGTCTGTTCACCAGTTTACATCACCAGTCAGATTGCAGTCTGCACACCAGTGAACATTGTTCACCAAATTACAGTCGGTAGACCAGTTAACTTAGTTCACCAGTCTGGTTATAGTTTGTACGGTCGTTAGCATAGTTCACCAGTCAGATCACAGCTTGTAGAACAGTTGACATAGTTCACCAGTCACGTGACAGTCTGTACAACAGTGAACACCATCAAGACCAACAGCCATGTCCCTCTTTGAGCACTTGGAACACTGCAGTCACTGCACAGACATTTTTTTTAGAACACCTGATCTTCTTCTTTTAAAAGTTTTTCTTTGGGTGCAGCAAAAAACAAACAAAACAAAAACAAAGAAAACAAGTGGCTAAGTTTTTATATTCTGTCTAGATAAAATCTGAATATTCATCTCCTTCCAGCTCAAAGCTGGCAAACAAATGGCAACATATCCAGGCCAATTTGTTGTCTGCTGCGACACTGCTCGCAGCATGTGGAGAAGCAGCGAAGCTCGCAGTGTGAGTATGGTCGTGACCTGTGGGGAGAAAGTTAACATAATTCACCCGTCACTCTGCAGTTGGCTTTCCAGTGAACGTTACTGACCAGTCGGATGGCAGTCCGTACTCTAATGCACACTACTTAACACTGAAACATAAAGGCAAAAATAGAATTACCGAGCCACCAAATGAAGGAACAAAAAGCACGAAACAAACACTATGCGTTTCAACATACTGGGTCTTTTTTCAGGCAGGACCAAAAACATTGCAAGTGCTGAGCACTAATGAAAACTTTAATGTCATTTGGACCACACTGCCAAAAGCACAGGACAGCAGAGATAGACAGACCAACAGACACCGGATTTCTGTCACATGAATATAGCATTCATTGCCGCAGTATTATTTGGTGAGCACGTTCCAGATTGCTGGAATGATTTACTTGAGCAAGAATGAAATAAGAGCTTGACTTCCGCATTTCTTTTTTCAGTCAGTGTGTGTCTCCATTAGAATGTGGCAGCTATGTGGATGCTGATCTAATAGATGTCCTGTAACCCTGAGAAACAGTTACATGCTACAACACAATGACCAAAGGTCTTCTTTACTATCAAAATTTTTTTTTTGTAATGTCCAGTCTGTAGTTGTTGAGATAGGTATTGTAGTCGACAAAAATGCTACGGGGATATACTACAAAAGTTTGACAATTGTAACCTCAGTGTATTGTGTCTATCCAGAATGATTACAAGATTGACAATTGTAGCCTCAGTGTATTGTGTCTATCCAGAATGACTACAAAAGATTGACAGTTGTAACCTCAGTGTATTGTGTCTATCCAGAATGACTACAAAAGATTGACAGTTGTAACCTCAGTGTATTGTGTCTATCCAGCACATGGCTTTCATGATGTGGCGCCTTTCAGTTGTTGAAAACAAGTGCAAACTGATTTTTCTGCTTTTCCCCTACGTACATAGACCAGTATTGGTTTCATTCTAACAGTGTCCATGTATTATCAGTAAATTTAAGTTACTGTTATAATTTTATTGAGTACACGTAAAAAAAAAAACAACCCCTCTTAACAGTACAGTAGCCTTGTCTGTGCTTTACATCTTTTTTTCATCAATCAGACCATGTTAAGCAAACTTTGGGGGATTTTTATAGAGAGATAATCTTTGGGATGTGTATTGAAGTGACTGCATGAGGTATTGTTGCAGATCTTGTGTCATAAATATCTGGTGTTTCATGTGCAGAACCTGAATGCCTTTTGCCTGAAGAAATGTACAAGAGCAACACATGTGCATGAGTCCTGAATATCCAGATGTTTCCTGTATGAAGCGTCTTACTGCATTGATTTCCCTAATGCTTTGATTCTGTTGTGTTGCAATTGTTCAACTAATGAACTTTGTTGGCTTCTGCTGCTTGATTGTTTGGTTACACTCCATTACTTCGTTGATTTGCTATGAAACCTGGTTTGTATTTTTGTCATGTAATTTACAATCATAATCAGTTTGCTTTCATTTCCTTGTGTGTATGTGTGTGTATATGTATGTGTGTGTGTTTGTGTGTGTGTGTGTGTGTGTGTGTGTTTTTGTTTGTTTGTATTGTTCTTTTATGGAGTTAAAGACATCAATCGAAAACAAACTCATTGCTTTTGTTTTGTTTTGGATTTTTCTATGATTGAAAATAGAAAAAGGATGAATTCTCATATCTGATTTCTTATAGCATTTTGGCAAAGTAAAAACATCTGTCTGCATTAACTTTTCCTGTTTCATGTGAGATTTCCCCAGAATTAGATAACTCTGGATAATGAAACAGATCCTGTCACTTTTATTGCATTATAGAGAGTAGAAAATTTGTGTTTGAAGCAACTCAGTTGTTACATTCATGTCTTATGGACAGTTTCTATGTGTTTAGTTTTTCAGAGCTTGCACTGCCATTTTTTTGTGTATTCAGCAGACGCTAGAGTCACTTTGACACACCATGCTGAAGCACAACACACCAAACAAAACATTGACAGTGAAGAGTTCGCACTGTAGTAATCAGACAAGTGCAGCAAGCCATTTGATTGTGCAAGCGAGGGGAAGGGGGTACAGAAGTAGAATTAACTTTCGTAAATATTTTGAAAACCACCTAGACAGTGCTCAGGTTAACTAGGGTTGTGCATAGAACTACTGCAATCTCTAACATAGCATGCATGAGTTCATCACTTTTTGTTCCGGTTTTAAATGATAATCATAGACACGTGTGATGTTGGCATGCATGTTGAACACTTAACCATAAATCAATAAGCAAAAGGAACGATTCTTATCAGTGTGTGTGTGTGTTTGTGTGTGTGTGTATGTGTGCGTGTGTGTGTGTGTGTGTGTGTGTGTGTGTGTGTGTTGTGTGTGTGTGTTTGTGTGTGTGTGTGTGTGTGTGTGTGTGTGTGTGTGTGTGTGTGTGCAGACCTAGATGAATGCCAGTTGCGTTCAGACATCTGTCAACATAACTGCAGCAACACCAGAGGCAGTTACGTGTGTACCTGTCCCCAGGGCTACCGCCTGGCCGCAGATGGCTACTCTTGTACAGGTGAGTGAGGTGGGACATGGTTCACAGTGTCCATCTACATCAGGTAGATGTGAGTAGACTTGCCACTTCACAAGAAATTTGACAACACTTGTGTAGCAAATCACGCGTAACACACATTACAATTGATGTAAATGAAAGAGATGAAATAAGAAAACTTTAACAGTTATGTCTCTGAAAACAAGATAAAGGTAACCTTTAAGGGCCGGAGATCAGAAAGGAAATTATTTTTGTACTACCTGTAGTACACCCCCCACCCCAGTCCACCCAGTTCATTATAGGTAGAAACATATACTGATTAGAACATACCCCTAACACAATTCTGAAGCTCAGACATTAGAGAATTTCACTGACATTGACATATAGACTGACCACAATCAGACATTATAGAATTTCACTGACTTTGGCATGTAGACTTAACACAAATAAGATCAGGTACTCCATTTCACCCTGTGTGGGATGAGTTTTAAGATTTTTTGTTCTCAAACTGAATGTGTGTTAGAAAGTTCAAATTGAAGGCACTTTTCTGCAGTTATGTGACTTTATGTTTGTTGTTCATCTAATAATCAGTTTTTCGTGTTTACATTCTGGAGTAATATGTATATATATATATACTTGCTGCCAGTCACCGATTTTGTCAGCTAGCTGTTGTCGTGACATGTGAACTTCATTCTCTTTGTTTGGAACTAGAGAGGAAAGAATTAGAATGTGACAATGAACTTCTTTCAAATTGGGGGTTGGGGGGGGGGAATATAAAACACTGTTTATTTGTATATCTTTTGAAGATAGTTGAGACATACAAGTTCTTATGGGACACAAGGGAATTTGTGGTGGAGTGCGATTATAGACCTTTCGAAGATAGTTGAGACATACAAAGTGTATTGATACATACTTTGAAAGATGGGGTGCTGTTGTGTGCTGTAGATATCAATGAATGCTGGGAAGAGCGCATACAGTGTGGACAGGAACAGATGTGTTTCAACACCCGAGGATCTTATTCCTGCATAGACATCCCCTGCCCCACAGACTACATCAGGGATCCCACCACCAAGTAAGACCCATGTCTGTTTTCATGGCTTCGTGTGGATCTGATGCATTTTAACTGTTGACGTTGTGTGAAAGTGTCTTTGGTTTTTTGCCTTTACCTAGGCCAGACTGACAAATAAATGCCTGTCAGAGTAAAACAGTGCTAATGTTGATAGATTCTGGAATTTCTACTGAGTGGGAAGTGTACGTGTCTGCTGGATGTGTCAGATTTAGGCCTTTAATGAAGTGTACTGGAGACGAGTTCCTTTAAAATAAGATAAATGACTAGATCAGCCATCTTATCAGTCTGTGTGTATGCTGTCAGGAATCTCTTTACATGTGTCAGACACTGTAAGCTTGCCTAGTAATGCCATGATTCCCTGTCGAGAAAATTCACTAGAGAAGAGAAACTGGACTTTGCAAAGACATACTGAAAATGTTCTAGTATGAAAACCTGGACTGATTATAATGTCTGTAGTGTGTTACATATGATCACAGCACCCTGTAACTTAAGGTTAGTTAAGACACTTAATGAAATACTTAAGCAGATCATTCTTTTAGTGAAGAGAAATTACCTAACATCAGATGTGTGCCAGGAACAACGATGAAGTTGTTCATGGTTGTGAGCACTTTTTGCAGATCATTCTTACCATGGAGAGATTCCTACTCATAATTATGGACCTTGTTTTCTTTTTTCTTTTTTTTTTTTTTTTTTTTTTTGTTGTTGTTGTTGTTGTTGCCGTTGTCCCACCTTGTGTACCCACCTCAGTGACTGCCCCCATGCCACTCATTCTGAGCCCCTGTCTACAGCCACAGCCCGGCCCAACAAAGCCCCAGCATCGGCAATCCATAGGGTGCAATGTCAAGTCATTATGGGGCAACCCACCCGAGGAGACACTGCACTGCTGCCGAGTCACTTCAGTAGTGTTCAGTGGTGCCAGTTCTGATCCAGCATACGCAGGACACCACTAACTAAGCCCTCTACTAATGACAATAATTGCTTGATTGTGGAGCCTGCGTGGGTGAGCTGTCCCTCCTGAGGGCACCACCACTTCCATCCAGTGACAGCCCCCCATGAATTAGCTGATACTCATGACCCCAGCAGAATCGAACCCAAGGCCATAGATTCATAGTGGACATCGAAATTGAGGTCACCATGAGAGCAGCTGATGAAGGGCCACAGAATTTGATACTTTTCTTTTAATGCTGATCGATGAGAATGAGGATGATGAAGATGATGCTATGGATTTCCATTCCGGTCTGAGACTTCATGACAAGGTTTCATAATATACCCCAGCCTCAACCATGCCAGAGAGATACAGACCTCTGCAGCGTTTGTCAGGAAATTTAAGCAACACTCTCAGAGACACATCCATTTAGTGGATGAAACTCAAAGATGTGGTCCCAGTTTTGCCAGTTGAGCCTGTAACAAACTCAAGTCTGGGCAGGAGCCAGTCAGGGCAGAAAAATCCCACATGGCTCTGATGGGAATCGAACCCACGACCTCCCAGCCGGGAGTCCATCACGCTAACCACTTTGCCAAGGCCTTGGGTTTGTGTGTGTGAGTGTGTTAGTGTATATATATATATGTGTGTGTGTGTGTGTGTGTGTGTGTGTGTGTGTGTGTTTTTAAAAAATCCAAGAGCATATTCACATGGACTGTTTAAAAAACTATACTTAATCTATGTTGCTTCACCAGTCCCTCGTAATCAGATTGTGGCTTCCTTTGTCAAAACAGTTACTGTGTGTTGGAGTGTGGGATCCCAGGACCTGTCCTCCTGGCTCCAAGTATGCTGATGTGATCCAGTTCCGCACTGTAGCGCTCCCTGGTGGCATCCCAGCCAGACAGGACCTGATCCGACTGACGGCTTACAATCAACATGATGAGGTAAGTAGCGTTTGGTCACTGCTTCACTGGCTCTTAGGAGATGCCATATTTCTAACAGGAGGATCAGGCTGTTTGTTCAGTCAAAGGTGAAAAACTTTTCAGACCAATGCTAAAAGAGACAGAGAGATGTGTGCTGTATCAGTTGCCAAGGGGAAAGTTGGCTAGGTATGAATATTGGGTGTTTTGATCGTCTTCTGTACATGGTGTAACTCCCAAGTTATATCCGTGCTTCTACTGTTTCACTCTGCCATTCAAGCAGCCGGTGACCCCATTTTCAACACTAAGGCAAGGTGAAGGTTGGCATGAATTACAAATGAATGTAGACCAGAGCCTGTAGTCATGGAATTCCCACACGCTTACCTCTTGGCTATTGCCCCACCTGAGAAGGAACATGCAGGCTTAATTTCTTGGATTTGTTATAGTGGGAATCAAATACCTTTTTTTTTTTTTTTTGAAATCTTTGTGTGTTGGACAGTGGGTTATGAGAAGACACAGAGAAGACTGAATATGCAACTGTCAGGGTTTGTTTGCTTCCCACAACACTTTTTTTCTCTTTAAATCGAATATTGAAATGAGGGAGCGGAAGGAGGGGTTGAGGGGTGTAGAGCAGCTGTCTGCTGTTCTTCCCAGGAAAACGCACATAGCTGAGATCACAAACACAAGTCTAGTTGCAAAGTGAGACGACTGCAGGCAGAAATCTAAACAAATCTTAAATAAACGTTAGAGAACCGCCAAGAGAAACATGGACAAACGAGTCACAAGACTAAACACAAACACAAGTCAAAATAGTCAAAGAAATGAGATTGTGACCCAGCAATACGCATGTTCTGTGATACAGATGCTACCAGAGACAACCTTCACTCTGCTGGAGAATGATCCCAAACTGACGTTCTATCTCCCGCCCAGACAACGGCAAAGGCATCGTGTACACCCAGGAAAAATTGGATGCAGACTCCTACCGCATCATGGTGCGAGCCAAGTCGTATGATCGTAACAGACAGTTCATCCAGTATCAGACAACCTTCATTATTCACATAGCTGTCTCCATCTACCCCTACTAACGATGTGTGCAGAGCATTTATAGTTTTCATGCACTGTGAAGTAAACATATGTTCAGAATATTTCATATAAAGGAAGAGTTTTTATTAAATGTTGAGGAGTTTTATAACAAACAAAAAAATCATCTGTTTAAGTTCATCCACAGAGAAGGTGCCTTCAGTGTTCTTTTACCTGTTTTTGATATTTTCCATACTTTGTTTTGCTATTCACATATTATATCATTAGAAGAAATTATCTAATTTGATATTTACGTATGTTTTAAAGATTTCAGTCTTTCGTCCAAGTTTGGAGCTGTGCTCGAAACAGTATGTAAGGAGAGAATTAGATCATAAGAATAAGTCTTGCAATTTACAATCTTCTGTCCACATTTTTGCCATTTATGACTCAACATACGGAGGGGAGGGGAGGGGAGGGGAATGATGTATGCAAAGTATGTTCATATTTCCATGCAAAATAGTCCTGGTGTTTGCTGGTATTTTAGTTTACTGTGTTTTACAATATCGACAATGTCCTGCATTGACGTGTGTAGAGATCACCCTTTTTCCATGTTGACAAAAAAACTGTCGAGTAAGTACAGTATCAGAAATGCTAAGTGGTCAACTACTGTTGTTTTGTGTGTGTGTGTGTGTGTGTGTGTGTGTGTGTGTGTGTGTAATGCAGAATGCTCTTTTGAAGCATTCATCTTTCAGTCTTTATTGCGTAAAGAGTGTGTTAAAAACCTGTCTTTGAGATCTGTGTTGCATTACACTGTGTCCATAATGCTCATATCGCTGTCAGTGAAGGCCTCAATGTACATAGCAACCAGCCGTCCAAAGTGGTACGTGTAGAGCTTTCATCCTTTAGATGCCTTTTGCTGCTTGTTTGTTTGGACTGTGTCGTGGGTTTGCTGATGCGTGTCCCAGGTGTTCTGGAGCTGTTCTGAGTGGAGTGACTAATGGCTTCTGTTGAATGATTAAGTATCTCCGTCTTGGATACAGTCCTTGGCGTTAGCAGCGACAGGTCTGGGAGCATATTTAAGCTGCTGTGAAACAATGTCACTGCTCTTTTACATTGGATAAACGAACAGTGTTGATGACAGCAGCAGTTTAATTCTAAATTATGATAAATGAACAACCTTGATAACAGCAGCAGACTGACCGTAACACAAGGAGTGACTATAAAAGAGTGTGGAGAGGGGAGCGATTTGACAAGGGAGTAGAGAAGGGGGTGGGTGATTGTGTAATGGGGATATGCATGGAAGTGATTTAAAAACATGTTAGTACCCCTCTGATTTTTCAGACAACTGATTTTGGGCCGACGAAACAGTCCCTTAGAGAAAGCATACTTTTTTTGTTGTTTTTGGGTTTTTTTTTTTCCTTCAACAAATAAATTTGGCCCAAACTGGCTCCCATGTCTCTTAAAACTGTGTGCAAACTTATTGAGGCCAAATTACAGTTTTTTTTTTTTTTCCTAGCGCACTTCATATTTTTTTCAAATCCATAAAAAGTGTGTATTTTGATGCATACAGAAGATAAATGCCGTTGCCAGATGCAGAGTATATACTAGGCTCATATTGTTGCATCACAGTTTTAATGTGTAATATGAGGACTTAGGGTCCTAACTTTAGGCATAAAAGCATGAGCCATGCAATGCTACAATGGAAAATTCATTTCAAGACAGTCATCATACACCCTTGTGTCTATTAATTTACAGTATTTTCAGGTACATACTTTTACAGTGTTGCGCTGTGTATTGTTTACAGTATTGTCTGAAAACAGTTGACAATATTTTCTGTAAACATTCTATGTATAGTCCCCCCATGTACCTTTTAGGTATTGCTTGTGTACATTTAACAGTATTGCTGTACACAGTTTACAATATTGTCCTGTATACAACTGAAAGGACTACAAACCACAGGTCAACATCATGTCCTACTCACTGCTCTTATCCAGAAAGGAAATAATGAGTGCAGAGGAAAGTATAGCTGCATGCAAACCAAGGGAATATTCCTCAGAACAGCTGCTATAGGATCCACCTCCCTTAACAAATGCATATCAAGATGGAGAATGCGTGTATGGGTTTGCTTATATTAGTTCTGCCATTTAGATTGGAAGCATTTGACTATTCAGTGTATCTCGTTAGACACTGGCTCAAAATGTGCCTTTATATATATACACATGTAAATATTCATGTTGCCTTTGTCAGCGTAGAGAGCTGGTATGAGTGCACAGACTACTTGTGATACAATTTACGATTTGGACTTCCCAATAGATAAAATGCTTTTTATTAAAGCGTGCGTGTAAATAGGTGCTCTGATTTTTTAATGTGCTAATTGGAAGCTTAGATTAAGACATTGTTCCAGCTATTGTGAACCGTAATTTCATTGTCCAGTTCATTACTATACTCCCATGGTGTACTGTGTACAATTTACTTCTTGAAAAAAAATCAGGGTCGCTGAAGAGAATAAAAATTATATTTTCTTCCGTGAATGTGTGAGTGTGTGTGTTGTGTGTGTGTGTGAGCAGCTTATTATTAGTTAAAAGACATTTTCACAAAACATTGATGGAGTTCCCTCCAACCAGGTTCTGCAGATTTTACTAGCTAAGTGTTATTCTGTAGTGCTGAACTGTGACTTTTCACGCCTTTTGACTCTTACCTCTGGAACAGGGCCTGCCACACTGAAGCCCTGGAAAAGGATCAAACTGCTGCAGTACTCTACTCCATTTTAAAGAACAGAAAAGACATACCAAATGAAACAGCTTTGCCAAGTTATCAACAGCTTGCAAATATCTGTTATTATCAATCTTCAGAAATGATCACATGTTCTCAAGCAAGCCAAGAGACAAAAGAAATCTGGCACAGGCAAGATAAACACTAACTGGTTCAGAAAAGAAAAATTGTCATAGACAATGAAAGATCCAGCTAGAAAATTCAAATTCTGATGGAACCTTGATGTCAAATGTTGAAAATTTTGAAGCATTATTTAGGTTTCCTCAGAATGTAGTACTGTACTGAAACATTGTTTTGGTATATGCAAAGGATGATGCAAACAATGTCAGTTGCATCATTGAATATGATCATGTTTATCTCATACTTCACTTTCATACTTATTACAGTCCCTGGAAACAATCTCCTCCACTTCATATATACAGTGACGTACAGTTGTTAGCCATACGTCAGTTCAACTCTGGCTATATAACACACATAACTGCTGAAGCCTTCTCGGAACAGGAAGCTTGCCAAAAACAATGCACTAATTTAAATTTCCAATTTAAAAGTAATAAAGACAAGTTAACTGCTTAAAATTAAAAACACAGTCACTGAATTCAAGCCATTATGTGAAATTCATGTGAGGTCGGATTGGAGCTGTACATTAGCTTCTGCCAGTCTCCCCATAAGACAGACACGGATAGAGAAAAAGGATGATGTTCCGTGATCTGTGGAGACTCGTGGAGATCACAGGAGAGGACAGACCAAAGCTCTATGCTTGCCACCAGCACTACAAAATTGAAGAGAGACGGCAGGAACACCCTTTTCAGCCAACGGCAAAGAAGTCATTTTCCACTTGACCTGACGATAATTGATCAGCTTACAAAGACTGATGAGGAAAGAAGAGGAGCAATCACTGCTCAAGATTGGAAGAGCGAGGAACACTCATGGACAAGATTGGATGGAAGAGAAACACTTGGGAAATAAGGGACACTTATGGACAAGACTGCAAAAAAGGGGAACACTCAAAGACCAAGATTAGAAGGAAGAAGAAAATTCAATGACCAAGACTGAAAAAAAAAAAAAAAAAAAAAACTTACAAGACTCAAGATGGGGGGGGGGGGGGGGGGGGGGGGGCACTCAGATCAAGAATGCCAGAAGGAAGAGGAACACTCGTGGACCCTGTCTTGGCTTAAAGCTGTCAGGCCAATTGAAACAGGCTAGAACACCAAGGCTACATCAAAATGTTGTGCTCTGCTCTGCATAGTTATGTGGGCATTGTCTTCGGCTGTGACACGTTCCTAGCATAACAGCATCAGTCTCCAAAATCCCCCCAAAGTCGGAGTGTGGCTGCCCACATGGCGGGGTCATCAAAAACGGTCACACACGTAATGTTCTGATCCCCAGCTGATGCACCTGTACCATAGTGTTCAGACACTTCGGTTGTTCTGATGATCCCAGGAGTCTTAGCCAGGGCACGACAACAACAACAACAACAGCTCGCGGACCAAGATTGGAGGTGGTGGGGGGGGGGGGGGGGGGGAAGGAACACATATAAACCAAGGTTGGCAGAGAAACACTCGCAAACTGAGACTAGAAGAAAAGAGGAATATACAAGCACCAAGAGTGATTAGAAGGGGGAAAAAGGGACACTACAGGACCCAGACTAGAAAGAAGAGGAACGCTCATGGACTGAGTCCGATAAGGAGAACACATGCAGATCGAATGATCGATGGAATGAAGTGCAAATCTCAAGGACCAAGGCTGAAAAAGAACTCTCAAGGTGCAAGGACAGTGAGGGCCAACATTGAAAAGAGGAGGAACCTTATAAAAGGGGATAGAAGACTGGACAGAAGCGGAACATTCTGGGATCAAGATCAGAAAGGAGAATAACATTCGATCGTTTTCCAACACTGGAAAAAAAGAGGAAGACACACACACACACACACACACACACACACACACACACACACACACACATACACTGGACAGAAGAGGAACACTCAGGAAGAAGTCATTCACGAGGCCAGGGCTGGAAAGAAGCAGAACACCTTATAACCAAGACTAGAAAGAAGAGGAACACCCTGGGACCAAAGAAATAAACGAAGATGAACTCACACAAGACCGAGATCTGGGAAAATGAGGAACACTCAGGGACCAAGATAGAAAGAAGAACACTCCAAAATGGGGAAGTTAGAGAGACATCTGCGGACAGTTTTGAAAGAATCGCACTCAAGGACTGAGTGTGGAAAGAGGAGGAACACTCAAGGACTAAAGATTGGCAAGAAGAGAAACACCCGCAGGACTGAAAGAAGACCACTCAATGACCAAGTTTAGAAAGAAGATGAAACTTGGAGAACCAAGACTGGACGGGAGAGGAACAGAATACCAAGATTTTAAAAATAAGGGGGGGGGGGGGGTGGGGGGGGAGGGGGGGGGGGGGGGGGGGGGGGGCCGCTAGAATCACTGCCTTGGGTAAAGGGAATTGCATAAATGCTTCGGTTATATTCCATTTCTACTACAACACCTATCAAAGGTGATGTGACAGATAGACAGATACAGATAACCCATCCCAAGAGTGAAAGAGCAACCAACAGGACTGGGTGGGAAGTATGCTGATCAACTCGCATATAGAAATGAGACAAAAAGAATGAGGAAAAACAGA
>JADBJO010003875.1:0-7500 GCA_016801955.1 Conus betulinus | reverse complement strand
AATATCGCTGAAAGAAAGAAAGAGAGAGGAAAAAAGAAAATAATAAAAAAAAGAAGATAATTAAGGAAAGGTAGAAACGAAAACGAGAAAATCTAAATACATGTTGAAAATGAAAAAGACAGAAAAGAGAACAAACTGAACGGAAAAAAAAAGAATGAAAGTAGAGTACAAAACGAAGTGTAAATCAAAGGAAGGAGGACTATAACAAAGGAAGAACACACACACACACACACACACACACACACACACACACACACACACACACACAGAGAATCCCACACCATGACACGTCAGGGCAGTTCTTTGACAAAAGCAAAAAAAAAAAGAAAAAAAAAGGGGGGGGGGGGGGGGGGGGGGGGGGTGATGTGGTGATGGGGCGTATTTTCTCCTCCGCTTCGTTTCCACGCTTTCTTTCCCCATTTCCCGTGGTCAGACTGTCTCCCCTTCCCCTTTCATTACTCACCTTTCCCCTTCCCCACCCCTTCATCATTCACCCCATCCCTTCCCCCAACCGCTTGACCATTCACCCCATCCCTTCCCCACCCCCTGACTATTCACCCCTTCCCTTCCCCACCCCCTGACTATTCACCCCTTCCCCCTTCCCCCACCCCCTGACCATTCACCCCTTCCCTTCCCCACCCCCCTGACCATCACCCCCCCCCCTTCCCCACCCCCTGACCATTCACCCCTTCCCCACCCCCTGACCATTCACCCCTTCCCCCCCCCCCACCCCCGACCATTCACCTTCCCCCTTCCCCACCCCCTGACCATTCACCCCCTTCCCCCTTCCCCACCCCCCCATTCACCCCATTCACCCCCTGACCATTCACCCTTCCCTTCCCCCCCCCTGACCATTCACCCCCCCTTCCCCCACCCCCTGACCATTCACCCCTTCCCTTCCCCACCCCCTGACCATTCACCCCTTCCCTTCCCCACCCCCTGACCATTCACCTTCCCCCTTCCCTTCCCCACCCCCTGACCATTCACCCCCCCCTTTCCCCCCCCCCTGACCATTCACCCCTTTCCCTTCCCACCCCCTGACCATTCACCCCCTTCCCTTCCCCACCCCCTGACCATTCACCTTCACCCCTTCCCCTTCCCCACCCCCCTGACCATTCCCCCTTCCCCTTCCCCCACCCCCTGACCATTCACCCCATCCCTTCCCCACCCCCCCCTGACCATTCACCCCCCCCTTCCCCACCCCCTGACCATTCACCCCCCCCCTTCCCCCCACCCCCTGACCATTCACCCCATCCCTTCCCCACCCCCTGACCATTCACCCCCCCCTTCCCACCCCCTGACCATTCACCCTTCCCCCTTCCCCACCCCCTGACCATTCACCTCCCCCTTCCCTTCCCCCCTTCCCCACCCCCTGACCATTCACCCCCCCCCCCTTCCCCACCCCCTGACCATTCACCCCTTCCCTTCCCCACCCCCTGACCCCCTGACCATTCACCCCCCTGATTCCCTTCCCCCCCCTGACCATTCACCCCCCTTCCCTTCCCCACCCCCTGACCATTCACCCCCTTCCCTTCCCCCACCCCCTGACCATCACCCCCCCCTTCCCCACCCCCTGACCATTCACCCCTTCCCTTCCCCACCCCCTGACCATTCCCCCCCCCTTCCCCACCCCCTGACCATTTCCACCCCCCCTCCCCCCCTTCCCCCCACCCCCCTGACCATTCACCCCCCCCCTTCCCCACCCCCTGACCATTCACCTCCCCCCTCCCCACCCCCTGACCATTCACCCCCTCCCTTCCCCACCCCCTGACCATTCACCCCCCCCCCCTTCCCCACCCCCTGACCATTCACCCCTTCCCCTCCCCACCCCCTGACCATTCACCTCCCCCCTTCCCTTCCCCACCCCCTGACCATTCACCCCCCCCCTTCCCCACCCCCTGACCATTCCCTTCCCCCCCACCCCCTGACCCCCCTTCACCTTCCCCCCCCACCCCACCCCCTGACCATTCACCTCCCCCCTTCCCTTCCCTTCCCCACCCCCCTGACCATTCCCCCCCCTTCCCTTCCCCACCCCCCCCCCCCCTGACCATTCACCTCCCCCCTTCCCCCACCCCCTGACCATTCACCCCCCCCCTTCCCCACCCCCTGACCATTCACCCCCCCCTCCCCACACCCTGACCATTCACCCCCCCCTGACCATTCCCCCTTCCCCCCACCCCCCCACCCCCTGACCATTCACCCCTTCCCTTCCCCACCCCCCCCTGACCATTCACCCCTTCCCCTTTCCCATTCACCCCCTTCCCTTCCCCCCCCACCCCCCCCTGACCATTCACCCCTTCCCTTCCCCACCCCCCTGACCATTCACCTTCCCCCCTTCCCCACCCCCTGACCATTCCCTGACCATCCCCCCCCCTTCCCACCCCCTGACCATTCACCCCCTTCCCCCTTCCCCACCCCCTGACCATTCACCCCCCCCCTTCCCCACCCCCTGACCCAGTCACCCTTCCCCCAGCCCCCCCCCCTGACCATTCACCCCTTCCCTTCCCCACCCCCCTGACCATTCACACCACCCTTCCCCACCCCACCCCCTGACCCCTCACCCCCCCCTTCCCCCTCCCCCCCACCCCCTGACCATTCACCCCCCCCTTCCCCACCCCCTGACCATTCCCCTCCTCCCCCCTCCCCACCCCCTGACCATTCACCTTCCCGGCCCTTCCCCCCCCCCCTTCCCCCCACCCCTTCCCCTTCACCCCTTCCCCCTGACCATTCACCCTTCCCCCTCCCTTCCCACCCCCTGACCATTCACCCCCTTCCCTTCCCCACCCCCTGACCATTCACCCCCCCCTCACCACCCCCTGACCCCTTCACCTTCCCCCCCCAACCCCACCCCCTGACCATTCACCCCCTTCCCTTCCCCACCCCTGACCATCATCACCCCCCCCCTTCCCCACCCCCTGACCAGTCATTCCCCCCTCCCCCCCCCTCCCATTCACCCCCCTGACCATTCACCTCCCCCCCTTCCCCACCCCCCTGACCATTCACTTCCCTTCCCTTCCCCCCCACCCCCTGACCATTCCCCCCCCCATTTCCTTCCCCACCCCACCCCTTGACCATTCACTTCCCCCTTCCCCCTCCCCCACCCCCCCCTGACCATTCCCTTCCCTTCCCTTCCCCACCCCCCTGACCATTCACACCCTTCCCTTCCCCCCCCCCCGACCAGTCACACCCTTCCCCCCCCCCACCCCCCTGACCATTCACCCCCCCCCTTCCCCACCCCCTGACCATTCCCCCCCCCCCCCCCCCATTCCCCACCCCCTTCCCATTCACCCCTTCCCCCCTCCCCACCCCCTGACCATTCACCCCTTCCCTTCCCCACCCCCTGACCATTCACCCCCCCCTTCCCCACCCCCCCTGACCATTCACCTCCCCCCTTCCCCCCTCCCCCTGACCATTCACCCCCTTCCCTTCCCCACCCCCTGACCATTCACCCCCCCCTTCCCCCCCCCTGACCATCACCTCCCCCCCCCCCCTTCCCCCTTCCCCCCCTGACCATTCCCCCCCCCCCCCCCCACCCCCTGACCATTCACCCTCCCCCCTTCCCCACCCCCTGACCATTCACCCCTTCCCTTCCCCACCCCCTGACCCATTCCCCCTTCCCCCTTCCCCACCCCCCTGACCATTCACCCCTTCCCCCCTTCCCCACCCCTGACCATCACCTTCCCTTCCCCACCCCCTGACCATTCACCTTCCCCCTTCCCCACCCCCCTGACCATTCACCCCTTCCCTTCCCCACCCCCTGACCATTCACCCCCTTCCCTTCCCCACCCCCACCCCTCCTTCACCACCCACCCCATTCCCTTTCCCCCCCCACCCCCTGACCATTCACCCCTTCCCTTCCCCACCCCCTGACCATTCACCCCTTCCCTTCCCCACCCCCCTGACCATTCACCCCTTCCCTTCCCCACCCCCTTGACCATTCACCCCCCCCCTTCCCCCACCCCCTGACCATTAATCCCTTCCCTTCCCCCACCCCTGACCATTCACTCCTTCCCCCTTCCCACCCCCTGACCCATTCACCCCATCCCTTCCCCAACCGCTTGGCCATTCCGATTCCCTGGATTACCCCGATATATATCCCCTCCTCTTGTTCATCCACTCCTCACCTTCCTCATCCTTCAGGATTTATTCCTTCCCTCCCTTTCCCTTCAGTTTCATCCCTCCCCTTCCTGGCCCATCCTTGATTATCTAAGCACCCCTTCCACAGCCTATCTACCCCCCACACCCCCTAGTCCTTCCCTTAATCATTTATCCTATCTCCATTCCTGTATCATCCATCCCTCTCCATCCCCTTTATAACCTCCACTTCCCTTCCCCCCCCCCCCCCCCTCTCTTCCATTGATCATTCAACTTTCCCTTTCCCATGACCACGTGCCCCTCCATGTTCTTGATTATCTACCCCTTCCCCTTACCTTGATTACGTGTACGTCACTTGATCATCCCCCCCCCCCCCCCCCCCTCCCTTTTTTTCCATCACTTGATCATTCCCCCCCCCCCCCCTTCCTTTTTCCATCACTTGATCATCCCCCCCCCCCCCCCCCTTTTTTTTTTTTTTTTTTTTCCTTTTTCCCACCACATTCCCGGTCTATCAGAGAAACCTACATGGAGATTAGGCTCCTGATGTGAAATGGAAATCTATCTTTTTCTTGGAGTTTGGATGGGAGGGATCTTTAGCGGAACGCTTAACAATTGCATGATATGAATTGAGAAGAAAAGTAAGATTCGGGTATCTGGAAGGGAGAATCATGAAAAGTACTACATTATTCCAGTTTGATTTCTTACAGCGAATAAAATACCATAGGCAATAGCATGTCTTCACCTCGTAACCAATCTCCCCGTTTGTGTATCAGCACTCCAGCTCTCTCTCTCTCTCTCTCTCTCCTATTTATCCCCGGAATCGCCCACCCTCTCTCAAACGTATTACCTCACCCCTCAATTTCCTTTGCACCCACGTCCAAGTGCACGCGCACGCACACAAGCACGGGCATATGCATCCGTACACACACGGACTGGGACACACGTATGAAATAGTAGATCTTTTTCTTTCTTGCATCGTATCCCTCTCTCTCACCTCCCTCTCATCTGACCAGCCCACCCCGACCCCCTCGACCCCCTGGCCAACCCCCCCCCCCCCCCCCCCCCCTCCTGACCACACCCCTCACCTCTCTCCATAAATCCATCTGTCCATTTATTTCCCGACTTCCCTGTGCGCCCGTCTGTATCTCAATCAGTCTACCCATCTATCAACCTATCAATCTATCAAGTCATATTCATTCAAGGAGGAGCCCTCTTTCCATGCCGGCTTCCCCTACCTTCTTTTTTGACCTCTCTCAGTTTTTCTTCTTTTTTGACCTCTCTCAGTTTTCTCTTTTTTTTTTTTTTTTTTCCTTTTTTTTTTTCTCTTTTTTTCCTCTCTCTCTCCTTTCTTTTCTTCTTCGACTCTCACTCTCCATTCATATCTGTATGTACCGCTACCGGAGAACAATCTCCCTGCTAGTTCATGCCCCAGACCATTGGTACAGAGTCGTCTGGTTTGTTTCTGTAATAGGATTTAGTGCATTGACATTTTCATTCTGAATGTTGCAAAGAAAAATGGGAAAGAGAGAGAGAGAGAGAGAGAGAGAGAGAGAGAGAGAGAGAGAGTGAGAGAGAGAGAGAAGAGAGAGAGATATATTTTTTGGAGGAAGAATCAGTGCTCAGTAAGCCCAAACAAATGTAAATGTGAAGCTCTCGCCCATTTACCGACAAGGTCGAGCCCTCTCAAGAAACGATCCTTCACGCGAAAAAAAACGAAAAAGCAAGGAAGGCACCAGGAGAGACCGGACAAGCACACACATACACACACACACACACACACCAACCGAAATACCTGCCACGTGAGTTCGGACAGCTCTTCATGACTGTTGTTTACGTGCCACCACCATCCGCAAATACTGTACGTGCAGCTGCAGAAATCACGGACTCTGTTCACGCTCTGCAGGCCATGTCACCCGACGCACCGTGCTTTATCCTCGGAGATTTTAATGACTGTGACCTCAATTCAAGCCTGCCTTCTTTTAAACAGTATGTGTCATGTTTTACACAAGAAAGGATAAAATACTTGATTTATGCTACTGTAATATACCATCTGCATACAAGTGTGTTCAGCTCCCCCCTGTTGGTCAGTCTGATCACAATGCCATTCATCTCTTGCCAGCTTACAGACCAAAAGTGAAAACACAACCTATCACTAAAAAGCAAGTGCAGTGTTGGACACAAAAAAGTGTTGATGAATTACAGGCTTGTTTTGAATGTACAGATTGGAATTTGTTTTTGAAATTCTAGTTTTGACATTAACGAAGCCACCGATGTTATTTTCCAGCTACATTTCTTTCTGTGAACACATGATTGTACCTACTAAAACTATCAAAATATTTCCCAACAACAAACCTTGGGTTACAAAATCTCTGAAATAACTCTAAATGAGAAAAAAAAGAGCTTTTCAATCAGGCAATAAAAGCGATCGTAAGGTTGTACAAAAGAAACTGCAAACGGAGATTGAAGAATCAAAGAGAGCTTACAAGAGAAAAAGTTGAAAACATGTTCCAGAATGGAAATATGCGAGATGCATGGAAAGGAATAAGGTTTTTTATCAGGTTCAGGTAAATGTTCAAACCAAAATATTAGTAACAAAAAAACAGCAAAAGAACAGAAGCAATTTGCAGAAAAGCTGAACGATTTTTACTGTAGATTTGATGATAAAGATTTTAGTAAAGAATTAAAGGAAGTGAAGGAAGAACTCCAAAGCAATGTTAAAAAACGATGTTGATGGAAGTGATTCTGTTGTGATTGAGGAAAATGATGTTCAGTTTTTTTTTTCAAACGTTTTAAATGTGAGAAAGCAATGGGCCCTGATAATATCTGTGGAAAATTGTTGAAGGGTGTGTGCTTCTCAGCTCTCCTATATGTTTACAGTCGTTTGTTTATTACCGACCAGTTGCCCTCACATCTGTTGCAATGAAATGTCTTGAAAGAATTGTCCTCAGTTATGTTTTAAAAGATACTACACACAGTACCAAGACCCGTTTCAGTTCGCATACCAACAGAACAGATCAACAGATGATGCCACACTCACACTTCTCCCATCATGCTTTTTTCACACCTCGAAAAACCTGCCTCCTTTGTACGCATTCTCTTTATTGATTTCTCATCAGCATTCAACACCATACAACCACATCTGATGGCAAAGAAACTCATTAACATAAATGTGGGTAACAAGCTCATTCTTTGGATAATTGATTTTCTTTTGTACATTAAATATTCAGATGATGACTCAGCACTTGTAGATCTTTCCAACTCTGATTCTGTTTACTTTCAAGGAGGTTCAAAGATTTGTTGACTGGTGCGATCATAACTATCTTGATCTGAATGTAACAAAAACGAAAGAAATGTTGATTGATTTTAGAAAGAATCCAAAAGCTGTACCACCACTTTTTATCAAAG
>JADBJO010003874.1:217758-224121 GCA_016801955.1 Conus betulinus | reverse complement strand
ACGCATTTATTTTGCAGACACGTTAATCTAATAATATGATTCCAATCGAAAGACGGGAAGAAATAAATGTTTCTCTACAACTCTTCTAACTGGATTAGAAAAAATTGCTTCGTTCCAAGAATGCAAATATTTTTCTTTTCAATACAAGGTAGGTAGTGTAGTGTAGTGTGTGTGTGTGTGTGTGTGGTGTGTGTGTGTGTGTGTGTGTGTGTGTGTGTGTGTGTGTGTGTGTTGTGTGGTTGTTGTTTTCCTCCGTGTTTGCGTCTATGTGTGATTTTGGGACCTTCTCTCTCCGCTCTCTCTCTATCTCTCTCTCCTCTCGCTCTCGCTCGCTCTCTCGACTCTCTCTCTCTCTCCTTTCCTACCTCCCTTATTCCTCTCTCTCTCACCCTTCCTTCCTATCTCTCTGCCCTCTCTCTATCTCTCTCTCTCTCTCTGCTCTCTCTCGACAATACACCCTCCCTCAACCTCTGTTCTACCCTTTGCCTCCCCTCCCTCCCCCCATCTCTCTCCACTACTTCCATACGTCTTCTCCCAAACTCCCTCTCTCTCTTTCCCTCCCTCTCTCTCTCTCTCCCTCCAGAAAATCTCTCTCTCCCTCCCTCTCTCTCTCTTTCCTCCCTCCCTCTCTCTCTCTCCGCTTTCGCTCCACTACTTCCCACACGATCTCCCCCCAGTCTCTTTTGTACCGTTCTCTGTCTCTTACCCTCTCTCTCTCTCACCTTTTTCCCTACTCTCTCCCTCACCTCCCACTCTGTCCCTCCTCTCTCTCCCTTCCTCACTCTATCCCTCCTCTGTCTCACTACCTTTCTCGCTCTCTCTCCCTTCTCTCTCCTTCTCCCTCTCCTTCTCTCCATCAACCCCCTCACAGCGCCATCAGGGAAGGAAGGTCGGGGGGGGGGAGGGGGGGGAGACAGGACTGCAGCTGACAGTCCATGGGAGAGGTGAAGGACGGTGGGGGGGGGGGAGACAGGGCTGCAGCTGACAGTCCATGGGAGAGGTGAAGGAAGGTGGGGGGGGGGAGACAGGGCTGCAGCTGACAGTCCATGGGAGAGGTGAAGGAAGGTGGGGGGGGGAGACAGGGCTGCAGCTGACAGTCCATGGGAGAGAGGGTGAAGGAAGGTGGGGGGGGGAGACAGGGCTGCAGCTGACAGTCCATGGGAGAGTTGAAGGAAGGTGGGGGGGGGGAGACAGGGCTGCAGCTGACAGTCCATGGGAGAGTTGAAGGAAGGGGGGGGGGGGAGACAGGGCTGCAGCTGACAGTCCATGGGAGAGTTGAAGGAAGGTGGGGGGGGGGGGGAGACAGGGCTGCAGTGACAGTCCATGGGAGAGTTGAAGGAAGGGGGGGGGGGGGGGAGACAGGGCTGCAGCTGACAGTCCATGGGAGAGGTGAAGGAAGGTGGGGGGGGGGGGGGAGACAGGGCTGCAGCTGACAGTCCATGGGAGAGGTGAAGGAAGGTGGGGGGGGGGGGGAGGGGGGGGACAGGGCTGCAGCTGACAGTCCATGGGAGAGGTGAAGGAAGGTGGGGGGAGGGGGGAGACAGGGCTGCAGCTGACAGTCCATGGGAGAGGTGAAGGAAGGTGGGGGGAGGGGGGGAGACAGGGCTGCAGCTGACAGTCCATGGGAGAGGTGAAGAAAGAAGGTGGGGGGGGGGGGAGACAGGGCTGCAGCTGACAGTCCATGGGAGAGGTGAAAGAAGGTGTGGGGGGGGGGGGAGCTTTGGGGGGGGGGACAGGGCTGCAGTGACAGTCCATGGGAGAGGTGAAGGAAGGGTGGGGGGGGGGGACAGACAGGGCTGCAGCTGACAGTCCATGGGAGAGGTGAAGGAAGGTGGGGGGGGGGGGAGGGGGGGGACAGGGCTGCAGCTGACAGTCCATGGGAGAGGTGAAGGAAGGGAGGGGGAGGGGGGGGGGGGGGGGGGGGACAGGGCTGCAGCTGACAGTCCATGGGAGAGGTGAAGGAAGGTGGGGGGGGAGAGACAGGGCTGCAGCTGACAGTCCATGGGAGAGGTGAAGGAAGGTGGGGGGGGGGCAGACAGGGCTGCAGCTGACAGTCCATGGGAGAGGTGAAGGAAGGTGGGGGGGGGGGGGGGAGACAGGGCTGCAGCTGACAGTCCATGGGAGAGGTGAAGGAAGGTGGGGGGGGGGGGCAGACAGGGCTGCAGCTGACAGTCCATGGGAGAGGTGAAGGAAGGTGGGGGGGGGGGGGGGAGACAGGGCTGCAGCTGACAGTCCATGGGAGAGGTGAAGGAAGGTGGGGGGGGGGGGGGCAGACAGGGCTACAGCTGGACAGTCCATGGGAGAGGTGAAGGAAGGTGGGGGGGGGGCAGACAGGGCTGCAGCTGACAGTCCATGGGAGAGGTGAAGGAAGGTGGGGGGGGGGGGCAGACAGGGCTGCAGCTGACAGTCCATGGGGAGAGAGGTGAAGGAAGGTGGGGGGGGCAGACAGGGCTGCAGCTGACAGTCCATGGGAGAGGTGAAGGAAGGTGGGGGGGGGGGGGCAGACAGGGCTGCAGCTGACAGTCCATGGGAGAGGTGAAGGAAGGTGGGGGGGGGGGGGAGACAGGGCTGCAGCTGACAGTCCATGGGAGAGGTGAAGGAAGGGGGGGGGGGGGGGGGGGCAGACAGGGCTGCAGCTGACAGTCCATGGAGAGGTGAAGGAAGGGGGGGGGAGGGGGGAGACAGGGCTGCAGCTGACAGTCCATGGGGAGGTGAAGGAAGGTGGGGGGGGGAGACAGGGCTGCAGTGACAGTCCATGGGAGAGGGTGAAGGAAGGGGGGGGGAGGGGGGAGACAGGGCTGCAGCTGACAGTCCATGGGAGAGGTGAAGGAAGGTGGGGGAGGGGGGGGAGACAGGGCTGCAGCTGACAGTCCATGGGAGAGGTGAAGGAAGGGGGGGGGGGGGGGGAGACAGGGCTGCAGCTGACAGTCCATGGGAGAGGTGAAGGAAAGGTGGGGGGGGGGGGGGAGACAGGGCTGCAGCTGACAGTCCATGGGAGAGGTGAAGGAAGGTGGGGGGGGGGGTAGACAGGGCTGCAGCTGACAGTCCATGGGAGAGGTGAAAGGAAGGTGGGGGGGGGGCAGACAGGGCTGCAGCTGACAGTCCATGGGAGAGGTGAAGGAAGGGGGGGGGGGGGGGCAGACAGGGCTGCAGCTGACAGTCCATGGGAGAGGTGAAGGAAGGTGGGGGGGGGGACAGACAGGGCTGCAGCTGACAGTCCATGGGAGAGGTGAAGGAAGGTGGGGGGGGGGGGGGGCAGACAGGGCTGCAGCTGACAGTCCATGGGAGAGGTGAAGGGGAGGGCGACCCCAGGCGTGGAGGTTATCCCCACAGTGCACAAGGAGCTCCCCCCCCCCCCACCGCCCCCCACCGTCCCTCCGGGACTGTGGGGGAAGACCTCCCTCAGGCTGGGCTTCCTCCGACAGGTGGCCTGAGTCACACACACACACACACACACACACACACACACACACACACACACACACACACACACACACATGCCTGCTCGCAAACACTCATGCACGCACGCACGCACGCACACACACACACACACACACACACACACACACACACACACACACGCCTGCACGCAAACACACACGCACGCACGCACGCACGCACGCACGCACGCACGCACGCACACACACACACACACACACCTCATAAACCACTCGACGCATGTGAGAGGCGCCCGCGGGTTCAAATGAGTTGGAACTGTGGAGGAGGGAGGGGGAGGGAAGGAGGGAGGGGAGAACAGAGGAGGAAGGGGTGGGATTTGAAAATACGGTGTGCGTGTAGCACGTTGCACGAATGTGTGTTTGTCTGTCTGTCTGTCTGTCTGTCTGGTTGCCAGCCTGGCTGGCTAACTCTCTCTCTCTCTCTCTCTCTCTCTCTCTCTGTCTGTCTCTCTCTCTCTCTCTCTCTCTCTCTCTCTCTCTCTCTCAAACTTTCCGTTTTGTTTTGTTTTCTTTCTTGCAGCCTAAGGCCAATATGAAATACAGCGTTTTGTAATCGATCGTTTTATTTAAAAAGAAAGAAGAAATCTACGATTGAACTCAACACAACATTTTAACAGTTTTTAAGGAGACGGTAACCTTTAAAAACACATCACGTTAGTGGTAGAAGTATACATCAATTAAGGGAGCTTTGTTGTCGCATTTATCGTCGCGTTAGTGGTAGAAGGATACATCGATAATTGGAGCTTTGCTGTCACGTTAGTGGTAGAATAGAATGATACATCGATAACTGGAGCTTTGTTGTCGCGTTATCGTCCAGTTAGTGGTAGAAGGATACATCGATAACTGGAACTTTGTGGCGCGTTATCGTCACGTTAGTGGTAGAAGGATACATCGATAACTGGAGCTTTGTGTCGCGTTATCGTCAACGTTAGTGGTAGAAGGATACATCGATAACTGGAGTTTTGCTGTCACGTTAATAGTAGAAGGATACATCGATAACAGGAGCTTTGCTGTCGCGTTATCGTCACGTTAGTAGTAGAAGGATACATCGATAACTGGAGTTTTGCTATCGCGTTATCGTCACGTTAGTGGTAGAAGGATATATTAATTAAGGGAGCTTTGCTATCGCGTTATAATCACGTTAGTGGTAGAAGGATACATCAATAACTGGGGCTTTGCCATCGCGTTATCGTCACGTCAGTGTGTAGAAGGATACATCGAAAACTGGAGCTTTGTTGTCGCGTTATCGCCACAGCAGTGGCAAAAGGGTTAATCAATCAACAGAGCCTGGCTGTAGCGTCATTATCACTTTTATGGTAAAGGAGATGATCCTGAGGGGGTTAACCAATCAGTAGATATGTTAAAAAGTTCAGGTGTTGAAATGGTTCATCAGTCAGCAGAGCCAAGCTGTGCCTCAATTGCCTCATTGGAGGTAATAGAAGAGTTAATTAATCAGCAGAGCCTGCTGGCACGTTAGTTACAGAAGGGTTAAACAAAAGTGGAGCATGAGAGATGTTATGAGACGAGACACCCACCACCACACACCACCACCACCACCCCCTCGACGTTTTGGGGATTTTTATTTTCTTCTCTGGAAAGGATCTAGTCTGTACAAAAAGGGGGAGGGGATGGGACGGATTAAAAGTGAAGAGAGAGAGAGAGACGAGAGAAGAGAGAGAGAGAGAGAGAGAGAGAGAGAGTACAGGGAGATTGCGGGGGCCTTTGTGTCTGGCCTGTGTGAGCTGTCAGGTTATCTACCTTGGGTGTGGAATTCTTCGCCTGAGCTGTGGCTGCCAGACTGATTCCCACGCTGCTTTATGGATGGTGCTCCGTCAGGGGGTCAGTTCTGGGGATTCCAGACTTCTTTTGCTGCTGGTGGTGTTGCTGTTGCTGTTGGTGTTGTTGTTTTTGTTGTTGTTGTTGTGCTTCTTCGTCTCTTCTTCCTTCTCTTCGTTCTTCTTTCTTCTTATTCTTCTTGATGATGATGATGATGATAATGATGACGCTGATGACGATAATGATGATGATGATGATGATAATAATAATGATGATGATGATGATGATGGTGATGTTATTGTTGTTGGTGGTGATAATGCTGCTGCTGATGATGATATGATGATGATGATGATCCTCATCATCAGAATATTGCTTTTTTTTTTTAGAACATAACCTTTTTTCAGGATGAAACCTTTCTTCAGGATATCACCTTTATGTAGAAGGCTGGGGGTTTTTTTTTAGGATGTCACCGTTTTCAGGATGTCACATTTTTTGTATGTATTTTTTTTTCAAGATATCACCCTTTTTCATAGGAATTTCCTTTTTCACCACCCTCCTCCCGCCCCCCCCCCCCCCCTTCTCCCCCCCAATCCTCCCCCCCATCCTCCCTCTCCCCCCTCCCCCCCGCGACAGGAGTTCAACAGCCCTGAGAAGATTCAGTGCGAGATCGGCGGGTCGGCATGGGATTGCCCTGCCTTGCCTTCCTTTGCCTTCCCTGGCCTTGCCTTGCCTTGTCTTCCCTTGCCTGGGTGCCATCCCTGTGGTCCAGGGGTCGGCGTGTCATGACTCTCCAGGCTTTCCCATCTTGTGTCACACGGTAGGCAGTCTGTCTGATTCCTCCCCGCCCATTCTCTGGGTAAGGTAAAGTAATGTTGGTGCTTATTGCCCAGCCGACCACAAAGGGCCACATCAGGGCTGTCACCACGTCAAAATCAACTCAAGTCATTCATTCACACAATTCTTTGAAAGACATCGTCTAAAAAAAAAACCCATCCGAAAATTCGTTAAAAATCTTTCCACTATAAAATCTCAGATCCGATGAAAAATGTTTAATCTCTTTCAAGAACTCAAAAATCGCGTCAGGCGGAACATCTCTGAACAAGGTTTTCATGGAATGTCCCAACACTCT
>JADBJO010003874.1:207758-212758 GCA_016801955.1 Conus betulinus | reverse complement strand
CATGAGTCACTGCACAGGTAAGGAGAGAGAGGGGGTGGGGGGGTGGAGTAGGGATGTGGGTGGGGGGGGGGGGGGGAGTGGAAGGTGGGGGGGGGGGGGAGTATCTATGAGAGGGCAGGGTCGGGAGTCGACGAGAAGGGAGGTGGGAAGGGGATGGGGTTGTGTGTGTGTGTGTGTGTGTGTCTGTCTGTGTGTGATGTGTGTGTCTGTCTGGTCTGTGTGTGTCTGTGTGTCGGTGTGTGTGCGCGCGCGCGTGTGTGCGAGCATGTGTGTGTACAAGTTTCTCTCTCTCTCTCCCTCCCTCCCTCTCTCTCTCTCTCTCTCTCTCTCTCTCTCTCTCTCTCTCTCTCTCTCTCTCTCTCATGTATCGACAAAGAAAAAAAAAAGACGAATGATGAAAAATATTACTTCCTCCCTCCCCCCTCCCTTTATCTCTCTCTCTCTCTGCACTCTCTCACTCTCTCTCTCTCTCTCTCCTCTCTCTCTCTCTCTCTCTCTCTCCACCATTCTCACAACACGTTATCTCTGTGGCTTTTTTTTTTTTTAATTAATTTATTTTCTTTCTTCACCCGTCAGTTTCGCCTTGCCCTCCCCCCCCCCCACCCCCCACTCCCCACCCCTAACGCCCCACCCCACTCCCTCGTCCCCACCCCTACCTACCACCTCTACCCCTGTCTCTGAGTCTTCCCTCTCTTACAAACTTTTCCCATCGGCTGTGGCTGCTCCTTATCTTTTTTTTCACCTATCCTCCACGTTGATTTATTTCTTGGTTTTTTTTTAGCAGTCGCTTCTGTCGGTCTGTCGATTTGAAAGTGAAGGTAGTCAGTGACCTATATGTTTGGTGCAGAGGGGTAGGGGGCGGGACGATCTGGAGGGGATTTGGGAGGGGGGAGGTGTGTGTGTGTGGGGGGGGGGGGGGGGTGCGTGTGTGTGGTGTGTGTGTGTGTGTGTGTGTGTGTGTGTGTGTGTGTGTGTGTGGGTGTGTGTGTGTGTGTGCGTGCGTCTGTGTGTGTGTATATATATGTGTGAGTGCGTGCGTGTGTGCGTGCATGTGTGTGTGTGAGTGTGTGTGTGGTGTGTGTGTGTGTGTGTGTGTGTGTGTGTGTGTGTGTGTGTGTGTGTGTGTGTGTGTGTGTGTGTGGTGTGTGTGTGTGTGTGTGTGTGTGAAAGGGACTGTTGATCGATGGAGGGTTAGAAGGTGCATTTCTTTTCTCCGTCTCTCTGCCTCTATCTGTCTATCTGTCTGTCTCTCTCTCTCTCTCTCTCTCTCTCTCTCTCTCTCTCTCTCTCTCTCTCTCTACCTGTCCATCCCCCGTCCCTCCCATCCCCCTCCATCTCTCTTTCTCTCTCATTTCTCTCCCTCTTCCACCACCCCCCCCCCCCCCTCTCTCTCTCTAAATTTTCCCGCCCCCTCTCCTCTTCTCTCCCTCCCTCTCTCGCTCCCTGCACCACCCCCCACCCCCATCCCCTCTCCTCTTGTCAGATGCCGCTTCGAACGAACGCAGAAATCTTCGCGGCTCGGTTGATAGATAAAATCTTAGCAGTGCCCCGCACTACATATAGCCCCTCGAGTTTGAAAGAACGCTTGCTCCTCACGCACATACGTACATACATACATGCCGCAGAGCCGTCAGAAACAGGCAGGTAAGGAGGTGTGTGTCTGTGTGCCTGCTGCACTCAGAGTTGTCGCTCTTTGTGTGCACGTGATGGTGAAGGTGAGGGTCTATTTGGGGCGGGTCACACCCCCAGGTGTGCAGTGTGTTACTCCCGGGCCTGTGACTCTGTGTGTGTGTGTGACCTGCATGACGCCAGCTCTGTTGGTTGACGTGGAGGGCTTCTCGTGTGGGGTCAGTCCCTGTCCGTCACTTGTAGCTCTTCTTGACATGAGAACTATAGTTGTGTGTCCATTGAAGAGCAGCCCTGTTTACATTGAGGATTGTAGGCATGTTTACATTGATGACTGTAGCTCTGTTTACATGGATGTCCATAGTTCTCTTTGCAGTGATGACTATAGTTCTGTTTACATTGAAGACTTGCCCTGTTTACGTTGATGATGATAGGTAGGTTTACATTGATGACTGTAGCTCTGTTTACATGGATGTCCATAGCTCTCTTTGCAGTGATGACTGTAGCTCTGTTTACATTGAAGACTAGCCCTGTTTACATTGATGATTATAGGTATGTTGACATTGATGACTGTGGGCTCTGTTGACATTGATGACTATAGCTCTGTTTACATGAGAACTATAGCTCTGTTTGCATTGAACACCAGCCCTGTTTACACTGATGATTATAGTTACGTTTACATTGATGACTGTGGCACGGTTTACGTGGATGTCCATTGTTTTGTTTACATAGATGACTTCAGCTCTGTTTACACGGAAATCTGTAGTTCTGTTTATATGAGAACTATAGCTTTGTGTACATTGAAGACCAGCCCCCGTTTACATTGATGACTATAGCTTTGTTTACATGGATGACTTCAGCTCTGTTTGAATGGATGACTACAGCTGTGTTTACATGGATGACTATCACTCTGTTTACCTTGATGACTGTAGGTCCGTTTTCATGGACGACATTAGCTCTGTTTACATGCATGACTGTAGCTCTGTTTACATCGATGACTATAACTCTGTTTACCTTGGTGACTGTAGCTCTGTTGACATGAATGACTACAGCTCTGTTTACATTGATGACTGTAACGTTCTCTACATGAATGGCTATAACTCTCTTTTACACGGACGACTATAGCTCTGTTTACATTTATGACAATAGCTGTGTTTACATTTATGACTATAGTTGTGTTAACATATATGACTATAACTCTCTTTGCACAGATGACTGTAGCTCTGCTTAACTGGTGACTGTAGCTCAGTTTATATTGGTGACTGTAGCTCTGTTTACGTTGATGACTACATCTGCATTTACAAGGATGACAATAGCTCTGTTTACATTGGTGACCGTAGCTCTGTTTACATTGGTGACTGTAGCTCTGTTTACATTGGTGACTGTACTCTGTTTCTGTTGGTGACTGTAGCTTTGTTTACATTGGTGACTATGGCTCTGTTTATATTGGTGACTGTAGCTCTGTTTACATTGGTGACTGTAGCTCTGTTTCTGTTGGTGACTGTAGCTCTGTTTATATTGGTGACTATGGCTCTGCTTATATTGGTGACTGTAGCTCTCTTTATATTGGTGACTGTAGCTCTGTTTACATTAACGACTATATCTCTGTTTATGTTGGTGACCATAGCTTTGTTTACATTGGTGATTGTAGCTCTATCTATATTGGTGACTGTAGTTCTGTTCACATTGGTGACTATAGCTCTGTTTCTGTTGGTGACTGTAGCTCTGTTTACATTGGTGACTGTAGCTCTGTTTATATTGGTGACTATAGCTCTGTTTATATTGGTGACTGTAGCTCTGTTCATATTGGTGACTGTAGCTCTATTTATATTGGTGACTGTAGCTCTGTTCACATTAGTGACTGTAGCTCTGTTTCCATTGGTGACTGTAGCTCTATTTATATTGGTGATTGTAGTTCTGTTTATATTGGTGACTATAGTTCTGTTTGCAATGGTGACAGTAGCTCTGTTTACGTTGATGACTGTAGTGCTGTTTACATTGGATGACTATAGCTCTGTTTACATTGGATGACTACAGGTATGTTTACATTGGTGACTTATAGCTCTGTTTACAATGGTGATTGTAGCTCTGTTTACGTTGATGACTGTAGCGCTGTTTACATTGGATGACTATAGTTCTATTTACATTTGTGACTGGTAGTTCTGTTCACACGGGTGACTATAGCTCTGTTTACATTGGTGACTGTAGCTCTGTTTACATGGTGACTATATATCTGTTTACATGGATGATTATAGCTCTCTTTACATGGATGACTGTACTTTTGTTTACATGGATGACTGTAGGTCTGTGTACATCGGTGACTATGGCTCTGTTTACACGCATGATTATAGCTCTGTTTATATGTATGAGTAGCTCTATTTACATGTATAACTATAGCTCTGTTTACATGGATGACTTGCATATAGCTCTGTTACACAGATGACTTTAGCTCTCTTTATTAAACACGGATGACTATAGGTCTCTTTAAACGGATAACTATAGCTGTCTTTACACGGATGACTGTAGGTCTCTTTACACGGATGACTATAGCTCTCTTTACACGGATGACTTTAGCTCTCTTTACACGGATGATTACAGCTCTCTTTACACGGATGATTACAGCTCTCTTTACACGGATGATTACAGCTCACTTTACACGGATGACTATAGGTCTCTTTACACGGATGGCTTTAGCTCTCTTTACACGGATGACTTTAGCTCTCTTTATACGGATGACTATTGGTCTCTTTACACGGATGACTATAGGTCTCTTTACAAGGATGACTATAGCTCTCTTTACACGGATGATTACAGCTCTCTTTACACGAATGACTATAGCTCTCTTTACACGGATGACTTTAGCTCTCTTTACACGGATGATTACAGCTCTCTTTACACGGATGACTATAGGTCTCTTTACACGGATGACTATAGGTCTCTTTACACGGATGACTTTAGGTCTCTTTACAACCGGGTGACTATAGGTCTCTTTTTACACGGGTGACTATAGGTCTCTTACACGGATGACTATAGGTCTTTTACACGGATGACTATAGGTCTCTTTACACGGATGACTTTAGCTCTCTTTACACAACGGATGACTATAGCTCTCTTTACACGGATGACTATAGGTCTCTTTACACGATGACTTTAGCTCTCTTTACACGGATGACTATAGGTCTCTTTACACGGATGACTATAGGTCTCTTTACACGGATAGGTCTCTTTACACGGATGACTATATGTCTCTTTACACGGATGACTATAGGTCTCTTTACACGGATGACTATAGGTCTCTTTACACGGATGACTATAGGTCTCTTTAAACGGATGACTTTAGCTCTCTCTTTACACGGGTGACTATAGGTCTCTTT
>JADBJO010003874.1:200258-202758 GCA_016801955.1 Conus betulinus | reverse complement strand
GGGCATTTACCACGGTGAAAGCGTTTGATGACGTAGATGACTAATCGTTTGCTTTTCTTACCGCCAGAGAGATGGGCCTTGGCAATTTATAGAGCGTCTGTGTTCCAACAGTAGTGGTCAATTACTGGTAGATAATCCAGTTAACTTAGTGCTTTGTTCTCGCGAGCAGTCAAAATCCTATACCCGGGTCTTTACTTTGGTTGTGAAGTTGAGGAGTGTTACAGACAAAGTCTTTATTCTCGACTTTTAACCATTTGGCCGTCAACGCTTGCTCTGGATGTTTTCGTTTGGTTGGTTTGCAAATTGTTTTTTGTTTTCTATGCAACGCTTATCTCTTCGACCTGTCATTTTCATGAACGATTCATGATCGAAGTTTTCGTAGTTAGAGAGAGAGAGCGAGAGAGAGAGAGAGAGAGAGAGAGAGAGAGAGAGAGAGAGAGAGAGCATGCCGACTAACAACAGAAATTTCCCGTACGTGGGAATTTGCTGAAGCCCCGGCTCTAGCCGGAACTGGCTGTGGTGACGGACATCACGTGCCCTGCGCGCGGCTGTGGGAAAGAATGTGCAGGCTGCATCCTCAGGGAGTATGCGTGCACATTGCTGTTAGCTTACGGTCATCTGTTAACGAAAAGGGGCCCACAGACGCCAGCACACCAGGTGTGGAAAGGGTTATTTAAAGAAAAAAAAGCAAACCGCTAGACACCTTTCTAGTCGTCTTGTCTGTACGTTTGATCATTTGATGATCAGTCGTGGGTCGTCATTAGGATGAGATTGCTTAAGAGGACAGGGGGGCGGGGTGAAGGAGGAGGAGGAGAAGAAGGGCGGGAAGGACGTGGGTGGTGGGGGGGGGTGAGGAGAATGGGGGTGGGGGGGCGGATAGAGGGGGACTGCACAGAAAACACAAGGATTCGTTGTGTGTATGTGTAACCCTTGGGACAGAGCCGTTATAGTGGAAGTGGAACTACTGGACTGGTCTGAGATGGGTTCGGAGAGTTGTTTCCCACGGTGTGTGTGTGTTTGTGTGTGTGTGTGTGTGTGTTCTTCTTCCTGGAGTATTGGTCATAGAAACTTTCGTTCAAGGGAAATAATCACCACTGTCCTACCGGAAGGAGGTGTATCGTTTTCTGTTTTTGTATTGGTTGTAAGCATCGGCTGATCTCTACACCCTCCCTTCTTTTTAAATCTTGACAAGAAAAGACTGCTTTACACGCTGCAAGGCCATCGACACACATACTAACACAGTACTAACACAGTACTAACACAAACAATAGAAAGAATGTGGTTTTCGTGTAATAGAAGAAATAGAAATGATAGAAAGACGGAGAAAAATGGCAGGGAGTTATACAGAGGAGGAGGAAAGGGAGAGATAGGAGAAGAGAGAGAAAACGTTTAGAGGGGCGATGGAAGAGAGCAAAGAGGAGAGAGGAGAGAGACAGCCAGACAGAAGAAAGAGACAAAGAGAGAGACAGAGAGACAGACAGATAGAAAGAAAAAGACAGAGAGAGAGAAGCAATGTTTGTGTTGAACAAGATGGGGACACTCACAGAGACAGAGAGAGAGAGAGAGAGAAGAGATAGAGAGAGAGATAGAAAGAAAGAAAACGAAAAGAGAGAGAGAAAAGTGATTGACAGATGATAAAAGGAGCGGCAGCCAGCCCGACAGAAAGACAGACAGACAGACAGACAAGCGTGGCTGGTGAATCCCAAACAGTGTGATACAAGGTTGTACAGGGAGAACCGAGAGAGAGACAGACAGAGAGACAGACAAAGATAGAGAGAGCGAGAGAGAGAGAGCGTGGCTGTGAATCCCCCCCCCCCCCCCCCCCCCCCCCCCCCCCCCCCAGTATTGATAACCAGGTGGGTTGCAGGGGAGAACCAGTCCACACCAGTACACTCCATCAGGTAGCAGCAACAGCTGCCAGAAAAAGTGCCGGAAGTCAGATAAAGGACGATGACGGCTTGATTACCTGACCCCTCCCCCCCCCCCCCCCCCCCCCCCGCTCCCCCCTCCCCTTTCATCCCACCTCTACCATCACCAACCATCACCACCTCTTCTCCCAACTTCCCCCAACACCCACCACATTCCCCTTTCCCTCCCACCCCACACTGCTCTACCTCAATCAACAGTCAGTCCACTCCCACCCTCCCCTCCACAACCCGCCCACTCACTCCCATCCTCTCTCTCTTCCCCTCGTCTCTCCTCTCTCTGTCTTCCTTCTGTTCCGTCTCTCCCTCTCTCTCTCTCTCTCTCCTCCTCGGCATCACTCTCTTGCGCTCTCTCTTCCTCCCTCCCCCCCTCATCGTCTCTTTCTTCTCTCCTCTAATCTCATCTCTCTTCTTTCTTCTTCTCTCTTCTCCTCCGTCTTCGTGCCTTCTCTTCTCTTCTCCGCTCCTTCTGCTCTCCTCTCTCTCTCTTCCTCTCTCTCTCTCTCCTCCTATCTTCTCTCTCTCTCGTTCCGTCCCTCTCTCCTTTCCCTCTCTTCTCTCTCTCCTTCTCTCTC
>JADBJO010003874.1:195000-196594 GCA_016801955.1 Conus betulinus | reverse complement strand
CGTTCATTCACAGGGACTGTTGATAGGAAGCTGAGAGTAGTTTCTGGAGGAGAGAAGATACACGGGGGAAAATGGGTTTTTTGAGGAGACCCAAGAATATACGGTAATTCAGATAGGTATAGAGAGAGGATTCGTATCTACGCCCATGTAACGCCATTACACATTCGCTGGAGCGCACTGTAGACGCTCGTGTGGACACACACATACGTTCGAGCACGCGAGTATGCGCGCCTCGTACACACACGCGCACGCACCATACACACACTTATTCGCGCGCGCCACGTATCACGCACGACAGTACGCACACACTCGCCGCCCACACGCAACGCCGCGACACACACGCACACTCTCTCTCACTCCACTCTGTCTCTCCTCTCATTCTCTCGCTCCTCTCTCTCTCTCTCGCAGGCACACATACGACACACCCACACACCAGGCCGTCACCACATACCACACACCACACACACACACAAGTGCCGAACGAATGGGCGCAGCGAGGAGAGACAGCCAGACAAACCGCCTGGGACGGAACAGACAGACAGGACAGACAGACAACGAAGCCAAATTGTTTTTGACTCCAAAAGCGAAAGGGAAAAAGAGTAGCCGACAACTTTCGCACTTTCCCTGATTGCATATTGAGTGGCTGTGAACATTGCGTGATCGCCCGCCCCCCCAACCCCCCCCTCCCTCCTCCTCCTCTCCTCCTCCTCTCCCCCCTCGCCATTCCTCTGCACCTACCTCCCTCACCCACCCCCCAGCCACGCTTGTCCTCCATTCTCTTTCCCCATACACCACCCACCCCCAATCCCCACCCTCCACAATGATAGAGACAGATAAGGGAGTGCGGGAGAGAGATCAAGATAGAGAGGGGATAGGATTCAGACAAGAGACAGACCAGACAGACAGACAAGACCCGCAGACGCATTAGCATAGAGGGAAGAAGAAAAAGAGGGGGAGTGTGAGGAGAGACAAAAAGAGACAGAAACGCAGAACAGCGAAGAAGAAGAAGAAGGAAAGAAGAGACAGACAACCCGAGACAGACCATAAGAAGAGAAGAGACAGACTGACAGAACGACATATAGAAATGAGGAGGGGATGGATGAGGACACACAGACACGAGGACCACACACACACAGACACACCACACACACACACACAACACAACAATCTTTAAAATCCACCTCTCGCATTTGTCATCGATCCCCCCACCCCCAACACACCCCCACACCCCCCACCATTTATCCACACTTCTCTCTCCCACCTCAACCCCTCCCCCCCAACCCCCAACCCCCGCCCCCACCACCACCACCACCACCACCACGACCACCAAGACCCATTCCCACCTCCATCACCCCGTACCCCTACCGCGCTATCCCCTCCCCTCCCTCCCTTACCCACCCTCCCCTCCACTCAGGTTCTGTACACCCCCCACCCCCCTCCCCTCAACCACCCTCACCGCTTTAGCCCCTCACCTTCTCACGCGTCTTCCCCCGCGTCCCCCCCCCCCCCCCCCACACACCACCCACACTCTGGCCCCCCCCCCCACCCCCCCACCCCCCCACCATCACCACCACCACCACCACCCCACCCCCTT
>JADBJO010003874.1:167500-180000 GCA_016801955.1 Conus betulinus | reverse complement strand
AATAGGATATCGGAGCTACTAACAGAGGGAAATAGGATATCGGAGCTACTAACAGAGGGAAATAGGATATCGGAGCTACTAACAGAGGGAAATAGGATATCTGAGCTACTAACAGAGGGAAATAGGATATCTGAGCTACTAACAGCAGGAAATAGGATATCTGAGCTGCTAACAGCAGGAAATAGGATATCTGAGCTGCTACAGCAGGAAATAGGATATCTGAGCTGCTAACAGCAGGAAATAGGATATCTGAGCTGCTAACAGCAGGAAATAGGATATCTGAGCTGCTAACAGCAGGAAATAGGATATTTGAGCTGCTAACGGCAGGAAATAGGATATTTGAGCTGCTAACGGCAGGAAATAGGATATCTGAGCTGCTAACGGCAGGAAATAGGATATCTGAGCTACTAACAGCAGGAAATAGGATATTTGAGCTGCTAACGGCAGGAAATAGGATATTTGAGCTGCTAACGGCAGGAAATAGGATATTTGAGCTACTAACAGCAGGAAATAGGATATTTGAGCTGCTAACGGCAGGAAATAGGATATTTGAGCTGCTAACGGCAGGAAATAGGATATCTGAGCTGCTAACAGCAGGAAATGCATTAGCCAAAAGAGATTTGCTCTGAAGAGATGGGAGGGAAGGAGGGAGGTACAGAAAACATGTGGCGATGTCTACAGTGTTGTGATGGAGAAGACGCACTTTTTTCTTCTTTCTCAGTATTTTGGAATTTTCAGTGGTGTGTTGGTGGTTTCTTAGTGCTGACGTTGTGCATAGTACTTAGTAAAGAAATTTATGTACAAAAGGTGTGTGAGGAAAGCAAAGATGAGAGTCTCCATGTTAAAGCTGCGTAGCGTGAGTGACGGTGTCATGGTAGGTTTGCTCCTGGTCGTGCTGTTTTGGGGCGGACTGTTACTACAGTGCGGTGATGTGGAGCAGAATCCCGGACCAGCACCCTCGAAGACTGTGGAAGGTACAAAGGCTCCAAAGACGGACACGACGCTGAGGCAGACACGGCTTAGCACCAGTTCCCGTGGTGCCAGTGCTGACAGACCTGGGACGACTTTGGAAGAACGGGCGGAACCCCAGTCAGTGTCTAAGGAGCCCACCATTGCTGACATCGTGGCCTTGCTGCAGGAGATGCAGGAGACCAACAAGGCGATGAACAGTAAGTTGGATGATGTGCAGAAGGATGTGAAGACCTTGGGAGAGCAGTACTCTGCATTGCGGGAGGAAGTTCAGGGTCTCAGGGAGGAAGTGCTGGACTTACGTGCCGAGAACAGTAACTTGTGTCGTGCCAACTCTGAACTGTCCGAAAAGCTGGCGAATCTTGAACGGAAACAGACGATCTAGAGGGACGCTCGAAAACGCAGTAATTTGTTGTTCTACGGTGTGAGCAAAGGTGAGAATGAGACCGGTGATGACTGCGAGCGAAAGTTGAAACAGTTGATTGCTGAAAGAATGGGTGTGGATGGGGTCGAATTTGATAGAGTACATCGATTGAATGCAAAAGATGATTCCCCCATTATTGCCTGTTGTTCTGCCTACAAGGATAAGGTCCGTATCCTCAAAGCGAAAAACTAAGTTAAAAGGTTCTAAGATTTTTTGTCGGTGAGGACTTTACCACAAGAGTAAGAGAAATCAGGCGCAAACTGACACCTCATCTGAAAGATGCCAGGGGCAGGGGTAAAAGAGAGTTGCAATGGTTTTCGACCATCTTCTCATAGATGGCCGGAAATTTGCTCTCGATGACTCTGGGCAATTGAAAGAAAAGAGATAGGTTTTTGGCCGGTCCTCTTGTCCTGCGCAACACACTTCTTTAGGGAACAATTCTGACCTGATACCGGGTAGAAAAAACCTAACTAATCGCGAATCCGTCATGCCTGACGATGGTCGCTGTGCACGGGTTTTTTCAGAACAATGTTGCTGAAGTGAGCGATCGTGTTGATGTGTTTTTGGGTCAGGAGCGGTTTGCTGAAAACAGGCACTTGTATTATGTTCCTGGCGGCGAAATTAAAGATGATGTTATGGACGAGAGTGTTGATGATAACACTTGTTTTGATGATAACAATACTCGTAGTACAGGTGCTCAGTTTCCCGTCAGATCTGTGTGTAAAAAAACGTTTTTAAATTTATCTCATGGAATGTGAATGGTTTACTCTCAAAATTTATTAATAATGATTTTGTTTCATATGCCTCTGGTTTTTGATTTTTTTGTTTTTGGAGAAAACCTTTTTGGAAATGTTCAGTATGGATATCTTTGTTGGATACAAATCCTTCTGTAAAGCTGCTGTCAAACTGTCAGAACAAGGGAGGCGATCTGGGGGTCTTGTTTGTCTTATTAAAGAAGAATTTCTTCCCTTTGTGAAGTGGATTGACGTTCGTTATTTCAATGTTTGTGTGTTTTTGATTGATAAAACTTTATTAGGTTCTGCTAAAAACATTGTGTTAATTTGTGCATATGTTCAGCCGGAAGGGTCCCCTTTCTATGCTCATTTTAATATTGATAATGGCATTTTCACGCTTGAAGAATGTTTGGCTGACTGTTTGTTGTCGCTTGGTGATGTCGATGTTATTGTGTGTGGTGACTTAAACAGTAGAACGGCCAATTTTTCTCCCGATATGTATACGGACATTGTTGACTCAGCTGTTGAAAACAGACAGTCATCCACCATGTAGTGATCGATGTTCACATGATACTGTTTTGAATAATTATGGCAAATTATTGTTGAATCTCTGTACTGCTTTTGACTTGTACATAATGAATGGTATGTCAGGGCGACCGTTATGGTTGCTATACATACATACTTGGCAGATAGCGGTAGCAGTGTTAATGATTATTTTCTTGTTTCTAAAGATTTGTTCTCATTCTTTTCTGATTCTTGCTACATGTTTGTATCCCAAGAATTGAATCTGATCATCTACCCCTTGAATTTCATGTTAATGTCTCCAGGGAAACTAATCATAAACCTGTTGAAGTTGATGTTATTGTGTTTGATAAGTTCGTTTGGAATGACAATAATGCATTAATTTACAGAAATAATTTGTGCGATACAGAAATGCTAGCTAAATTAAAACGTGCGACAGAATTAATTGATGTGGATATAAAACATGCTTTGAATTTATTTAATGATTATATTAAAAGTTGTGCAGAATTATGAAGAAGCAGGTGCAAACAAGGAAGGGGGGTGTCAAATGAAGATTGGTTTTGACACTGAATGTAGGGATGATGAAAAGGAAAACACAAGGATTGTTGAGAATTTCTTTGCGAACTTTAAAGGACACAGATAGAAGTATTTATGTTATAGCAAGGAGAGAATATAAGAACTTTTTAAAAAGAAAGCAGAAAATGTTTAATAAAACTTTGCTTGATGACATGATAAGGTCTCTCCCCTCACAGCAAGAATTTTGGAGAATGGTTAAAAGAGTTCCATTTAAAAGAAACCAGCCGAAGAACAACATCTCTCAGGAAGCGTGGTTTGAACATTTTAAAAACCTACTGGAAAAAGATATTGTTGATGAGGATGTGCAGGATATGGCAAACAATGATGAGAGAAAATGAATATTTTAACCGTCCTATTCTGAAGAGGAGGTGCTGTTTGCACTGCGTAAACTGAAGAATAAAAAAGCTGCTGGGCCAGATCAGATTGTTGGAGAATTGTTGAAAAAAACGCTGGTGTCCAGATCATCGATTTTCTCTTAAATTCTTTAATAAACTTTTTGATAATGGACTTTTTCCAGACAACTGGTCAGAGTCAATTATTTTGCCTCTGTTTAAGAAAGGAAGCATAAATAACCCTAACAATTACAGGGGCATTAGTTTGGTTGATATCAGCAGTAAATTGTATAGTTCAATCATTAATAAAAGATTACAGGAGTGGGCGGATTTCAATAATATTACTGGAGAACATCAAGCTGGATTCAAAAAAGGATATTCCACTATTGACCATTTGTTTACCCTTCTTGCCTTTGTGCAAAAACAGTTCTGTTTAAATCGTAAATTTTATGTTGCATTCATTGATTTTGAAAAAGCATTTGATTCTATTAATAGGCATTTTTTGTGGAAGGTACTGTTGAAAAATGGTGTAAAAGGAAAAACTGTTTTGTAGTATTAAAGCTATGTATAAACTTGTGAAAAGTAGAGTTAGAAACGGGTCCGAATTGACTGAATATATAAAAACTGTGCAGCTGGTAAAGACAGGGCGATGCGTGTAGTCCTGTTTTATTTTTTTTTTTTCATAATGAGCTGGCGATTGATGTTATTAATAATATGGTCTTCATGGGGCAAAATTTCCAAGGGATATCTTAGAATTGTTTATTCTTTTGTTAGCGGATGATGTTCTTTTAATGTCAGAAACAGTAGTGGGTCTACAGCGTCAACTGAACAATTTTATGCAGGGCGGCAAACTCTTTGGAACTTAAAGTGAATTTGAATAAAAGTAATATAGTTGTCTTTAGAAAGGGGGGGGGGGGGGGGGGGGGGGGCAGCTAGAGAGAGAGAGGATGGATGTTCGATGGTATTGCTATGCCTGTCTCAAAAATGTTTATAAATACTTGGGGATTTATTTCTCGACGTTTGAGCTTTACCGTCGCTTGTAAAGACCTTGCTAGTAGAGCAAAAAATGCGTTGATAACTGTTATGAAAAGATTGAATGCATTGAATAATAATTCTCTTGATTTATTTTTAAAAATATTGATTCTCAAATACAGCCCATTTTGCTGTACGGTTCTGAAATCTGGGGATTGGAGAAAGCGGTTGTACATTGTGAAGCAGTACATTTGTTTGCACTTAAAAGGTTTTTAGGTTTAGATAAGCGCGTCTCTAATGATTTAGTCTATGGAGAAACACACCGATACCCACTGTCCATTTGTTCAGCCGTAAGGTGTGTTAGATACTGGTTAAAGCTTTTGCACATGGATGATTTTAGGTTACCACGCAAATCGTATGATATGTTGCTAGAATTGGATGCAAGGGGAAAGAAAACTGGGTGTCGAATGTGCGTCTGATGTTGTGTGAATATGGCTTTGGTGATGTATGGCTGAATGGGGGTGTTGGGGATCAGCGTTTGTTCGTGCGTTCTTTTCGTCAAAGGTTAATAGACTGTCGATGGCAGACATGGAATGATCATATTCAGACTAGTGAAAGGTATGATTTGTATAGAAAAACTATTCAAATGTTGGTAATATCATCGTATTTAAGGTTTGATCTAGATATGTATTTGAAAAAAATTGATAGTTAAGTTTAGACTGGGCGTATCTGATATAAAAACTCACAGTTAAGGTACAGGCAATACAGAGAAAACGATTTAATTTGTCCAATGTGCATGCAGGGAGAGGAAAATGAATTGCATTTCTTGTTTTGCTGTCCCGCTTTGGCAGACATCCGCCAGAACCTTATTCCACAAAACTCTCTCTCTTTCTATCTCTCTCTCTCTCTTTTTCTCTTACTCTCTCACACTCCCTCTCTCTCTCTCACGCTCTCTGTCTCTGCCTCTCTTTCTATCTGTCTCTATTTCTTTCTCTTTCTCTCTCTCTCTCTTTCTTTCTTTCTTTCTCCCTTTCTCTCTCTCCCCTCCCTCTCTTTCTCTCTGTCTAACCCCCCCCCCCCCCATCTCATTTCATGATCTACAAGGTTACGGACCTGGCTAGAACAAGTTTCGGACTTCCGTGGCCCTATTTTAAGTGGGGCTTTATAACAGTTTGTAACTGCTACGATTACTCTCTCTCTCTCTCTCTCTCTCTCTCTCTCTCTCTCTGTTTCTCTCTCTGTTTCTCCATATCTCCCTCTCATCACAAGATTCACAAGGTTACAGATCGGGTGATGGCAGGTTCCTGACTTTTGTTGCCCCAGTGAGAGTGGGGCTTCATTAGAGCTTGTAACCACTACGATCACTCCCCCCAAAAAAAAAAACCCTTCCCATCCCCCTATACACCCCCCAACATCTCTCTCTCTCTCTCTGTTTTTCTCTCTCGGTCTTTCTCTCTGCTTCACTTTCTTCTTCCTCTTTCCCCTCACCCCCCCCCCAAGCCTCTCTCTCTCTCTCTCTCTCTCTCTCGTTACATGATCTACAAAGTTACGAACCTGGTGAGAGCAGGTCCTGGTCTTCCACGGCCCCAGTGAGAGTGGGGCCTTATAGAGCTTGTTATTACCACTATTACTTTTCTCTCCCCCCCCCCTACACCTTCTCCCGTCCCGTCTTTTTCTCTCTTTCCATCTCTCTCTCTCTCTCTTCTTCTCTCTCTCTCTCTCTCTCTCTCTCTCTCTTACGTACCTAGTGAGAGCAAGTCCTGGACTTCCGTGACCCCATTGAGAGTGGACCCACATGAAAGCTTGCAACTACTACGATCACTTTACTTTTCCCCCCATCTCTTTCTCTCTTTCACCTCTCTCTCTCTCTTTCTCTCTCTCTTTCTCTTTCTCTTTCTCTCTCTCTCTCTCTCTCTCTCTCTCTCTCTCTGTGACGGACCCGGTGAGAGCGAGTCCTGGACTTCTGTGACCCCAGTGAGAGTGGGGTCTTATGATAGCTTGTTACTACTACGGTCACATTTCTCCCCACCCCCCTCTCGTCCTCTCTCTCCCTCACTTTCTCTCACTCTCTCTTACGGACCTGGTGAGAACAAGTCCCGGACTTCCGTGACCCCAGTGGGAATGGGGACACATGAAAGCTTGTTTCTACTACGATCATTTTCCTCTCCCCCCCCCCCCCCCTCTTCTCTTTCTCCTCTCTCTCTCTCTCTCTCTACGGACTCTCTCTCTCTCTTTCTCTCTCTCCATCATTCTCTCTCTCTCTTTCGTTTTCTCCCTTTCTTTCTCTCTCTATTTTCCTCCCTTTTTCTCTCTCTCTTTCTCCCCCTCTCCTTTTTCCTTCTCTGTCTCTCTCTATAAAACCCCGCCCCCCCCCCCTCTCTCTCTGTCTCTCTTCCTCTCCCTGTGTCTTTCTGTCTCCCCATTCTTCACTCCCCACTGTATTTCGATGGACTGATATCCACGATAATGTGTTCTTTCTGATTAAGAACTTAACCCCAGCGAGTCTCTCTCTCTCTCTCTCTCTCAACAGTACAGATGGACATGATTACATTAGTGACATCGTTGTTGTTTTTGGTCCCAGTTTCTCTTTTCCCGACATTCCCCCATTCCCTTTCCAATCCCCCTCTCCTAGCCCCCCAGCGATCACTTTGTTTCCGATCCCTTCTCACATTGCTGCCACCTCCGCATTTCCCCTTCCTTCCCTCCACTTAACCTCCCCCTCCCCCCCCCGTCTCTCTCTCTTTCTTTTTGCCTACACCTGTGTACATACACCCAGATATTTTGTGTGTGTCTGTGTGCACGCACGTTCATACGCATGTTCAAATATATGAACGTGTGTGTGTGAACGTTGATGTGCAGGTCTGTGCTTATGTGTATTTATATATATATGTTTGTGTATGTATGTGTGTTTGTGTGTGTGTGTGTGTGTGTGTGTGTGTGTGTGTGTGTGTGTGTGTATATAGAGCATGTGTATGTGTGTGTGCGTGTGGGCATATTAGTATGTGTGTGCATACGTATGTGCGTGTATGTGTGTGTGTGTTTATGTGTGTATGCGTGCGTGTATGTGTGTGTTTGTACGTTTGTGCGTGTTCATATGCGCGCACGTGTGTATGTATATATAAATGTGTGTGTATGCGTATGTATGTACATATACGTATGTGTATAAATGTGTATGTCTTTGTGTGTTCACACTCACGGATCTGGTATAGGATGCGTTGTTAAATGTGATCACTTTTTCAATGGTTGAAATGTTACATGTGCAGAACGCCAACGAAATTTCAGATGAACAGAGTGAACATGTGTGAGAGATGTTTTGATCATTCAGACGCAATAAACTCCCCGGAGGAAGGCTTTGTGCCGAAAATTTGGGTTATAAACGGAACTTCTTGTTCTTTTCCTTCTTATATATATATATATATATATATATATATATATATATATATATATATATATATATAAAATGCCTAATAAAATTCTTAAAATGCTCGACCCCTTGGGGAGCAACATCTGTTAGAAACAGAATGGTAAAAGGAAGTTTTAAAATCGACAGGTCTGTTTCGAGCGCTGGCTCTTCTCAGGATCCTGAGGAGAGCCAGCGCTCGAAACAGACCTGTCGATTTTAAAACTTCCTTTTACCATATATATATATATATATATATATATATATATATATATATATATATATATATATATATATATATATATGTGTGTGTGTGTGTGGTGTGTGTGTGTGTGTGTGTGTGTTTTTCTCTATTTTGTATCGATAATGGAGTTGCACTAGATACGGAGTAAGAGATGACCGACTTTTGCTCATTTTGCAACGGCATATAAAGAACTTGGCGAGCAAGATAATGAAGTAAAAATTCTCATCTGCTTCGTGATTTTGTGAAAATCCAAGCGAAACAGTTGACTTTGTCCACTGTTTTTTCTCTCGTACACATTTGCATTTTTTTATTAAAGCTGGTTTCTAGGCTTTTCCAAAATGTTTGTACGATTGCACACTGTCAGAATAAATGGGGAATAGTCTCATTTTCAGTTTCGAAAAAACTGCATTTTTCAACATTTGTAACCCCCATTCTTTTAATTAAGGGATACATTTGTTGCAATGATTCTGTGGATTATCCTAATTTGGAACAATTTAAGTTTTGCTTCTTGTATTTTATATTCTATGAAAAACAGTGTTCCAGTTTAGATTTATTGTAACTGCGTTATTCCAGTTTTGGCAGTATTTCGGTACCTATTCGTCATCATTGAGAATATCAAAATATTTTTTTTTCCTTTCGATATGGAAAGGATAATATCAAGCGCTTTTATGTTCTCTTTGACTCTGCTGGACTGAACAGTAATGCCATGTGCCTTATTATATTTTTTCACCACATTTACACATCCTGTATAGGTCAGAAAGTTTGTCTTCACATCATATTTTAGTCTAAATTCTTCGAAGGTAGAAAAGGTACCATTTTCACGCAGCAGATGACCTACTCGATACTCGCCTCTGTCGATCCAGTGTTTATAAGAGATGGCTAGGTTTCCTATCTTAATCTTATCATTGTAAAACAGAGGTTCTGCAATAATTTTATCAGCTCTTTCAAAACACACCTTTCGAGAAAATTCTTTATACACTTCAAATGTATGTTTCCAAAAAGTGATTTACATTGACAGTCATTGTGAAAGATTCCCCATATATGCCGATGTTATCTACGACAGGGAATAAAGCAAATGTAATACTACTTTCCCACTTTGGTGTATTCTGTATCACTTTGCGTATCCAAATCAGTTTTAGGCCACTTATAATTTTTTTTATATCAAGTAGGCCTAATCCTCCTTTGTGTACGCTCTTCATTACCGTTTTTTTCTACTGATTCTGTCCCGTTTCCTTTTCCAGACAAATTTGAAGCACATACTTTGCAAAACCGTTTATAAAGTAGTCTGGCGGATTTGGCAAGAGTAGCCATAGTTGTGTTATATTTGAAAGAATTAAAGTTTTTTTTTGTTACGGATGCGTTGGTGCGTGTGTAGTTTGTCTGACTCACAAAAAATTCGAATGCGTGTAGGATTTTTTTAAATTCACACAGACACAGACACACACACACACACACACACACACACACACACACACACACACACAAAACATGGACAGCCAGGCAACAAGTCAACGTTTTCTTTTGTTATGCTACCCAAGCTATCAAAACACAAATACACAGCAATACACAACAATGTCAATTCAGCAGAAAAAGCAAGCGCCGTAACCTAGGCGTACAATTCACGATATAAATACCATGTGTTATTATTTTCTTTTCTTTCATTTGGCCACGTCCGGCTCAGCACGACAGTTAACAGACGTCGCAAATCTCTCGTGAAGAATGCTGTAGAAGAAGTCATCTCCTGGGGACTCACACAATCAGGAGGAGCAGCTCGCAGAGTCCACAAAATACCGAAGCGACGGCTCTGTTCACAATAGAAGCGGCGACTCCAACACAAGAAAAGCTGCGTCTCACACACAAAATAAGACGTTGGTTCCAACACCACAAAGTGAGGGCCCTGGTACAGCAGAAGCAATGGCTCTGGTACGGCTGGCCCAACAGGTCGCTGGTTCGAATGCCTCAAGAGCAGCGGCCCTGGCACAACCGGCACGTCGGGTTACTGTCGACTCCCTCGTCGACCTCTCCACACCCTCAGCAGGGTGGAGACAAGGGGCAGCTCGCGGCTACGCCCCAGATCCGTGTGCAGTGGCAGGACGGGTTACTGTCGACTCCCTCGTCGACCTCTCCACACCCCTAGCAGGGCAGAGACTGGGGGTAGACCCTCAGCTGCGCCCCAGACCCTCTAGCAGTGGCAGCCAGTTCCAGGTCACACCAGGACAACGACTCTACTTGGGGAAACTGATAACTACCTTGATTATCTAGCCTACTATAACTTGGCATTTATTCATAACTTTTATTAATCATATTCATAACCAACGGTTACTTTATATTTCACCAGAACTTGGGGAAAAATACCCACAGTGAAATCTACAACGTTCAATACGATATCACAGTAGAACATTTCTTTTCCAAAATCATGTTTTACACAGTGAGGGGGGGGGGGGGGGGGGGGGGGGTGGGGATTTCCACATAGACCTTTTTATGATAAACCAAGAATATAATCTTGCATATAATTAACGATTTCTTTCATCAAGATAAAAATGTTTTTATCATTTTATGTATCTTCCATCACGATAAGAATGTTTTTATTGTTTCACATAATCACTACATTTCAGAGAAGGATTTCCCTTCATAAAATTATTCATTAGTAACAGTAACAGCTCTTAAACACATACCAAGGAAAGATATCTACACACACTCTCGTTTATCACAAATAGGTACTCATTATTCACATTAAAGGATGGTTTAAATACCTATCAAAAAGGGTTTCCATTTAGCTCCCCCACATCAAATTCAGAATAAATCTCCCAACCAGTAATGCATGATAGTTTCCATCGCTCCCTTCCGAAGCTTACTATCTTCTGTGTCATTATAATACATTAGCGAAATAGACAACACTGTTATGCATCATAACGTCACGAACTAGCTGAGCCATCTCCTTTTCCGATCACTCATCAACATATTTTTTCCCTCTTTGTATTCATACTTTCTAAACACTATTTCCTTCTGTCACCCTATCAAGTCACAAGATATACACAAAAATAACAAACACTTTTTTTTTTTTTTCTAAAAAACCTTTACTAGGAGCTGAGAAAGTTACTGTCGCCTATAGGAGGGGAGGACGATTTTTCGCGACTGCGATTTAAAAAATCATTAAAAATGAAATACCTGACTGCCACAGCAACTAGTTCAGGAGTCCCTCTTCGGCCACTGAGAACTTGCACTACCGGAACTGCTGCAGAGACTGCTTGATCGTTTCAGCTCAGCCTGACTTATACAGAACGCAGGTGAGCAGCAGTCAGGTAAACTAACCACCCGGTTTCCGGGTAAACCTGTTCCGGCCAAAGCGGTTGTAAAAATTTGTGACCGGACAAAAAACGGTCCGTCACAACATTGATTCTGCCTAGTGGACATATCGACTTTTTAATCCAGATGTTGCATAGCCTTTTCATTTCAGAAAATTTTTCATTGTAACTTATTTCCTCACAGTCATCTAGGTCTACTGAAAACTATACGCCTAAAATTTTAAATTTTGGTGGATTCCAATTGATCTTCAAATGTCGTTCAAATGCCTCAAAAGACGTCGCATCACCCTTGGTCATCATCAGAGTATCATCTGCAAACGGAGCTATTTCATGCTCGTTATCATTTATTTTTTACACCTTTAATCAAACTATGTGCTCTTATTATAGTAGCAAGTATTTCTATGCGGATAAAAAAACAGATATGGTGAAATGGGGTCACCTTGTCTACACCCTCTCTCAACTTTAAACCAAGATGAACAATGACCATTTACAATTATTGTGGATTTAATATTTCTATAAAACAGCGATATCCACTGGCATAAAGTTGGACCAAATCTGAAAATTTTCAAGGTTTTTCATCATAAAAGTCCGGTCCGGTCTAACGTGTCGAAAGCTTTCTCAAAGTCAATACACTGCCACAATCCAGGACAATTTCTAACGTTTAGATAGTGAATAAGGTATTCTAAGGTATATCTACCACTCATGACTCCTGTGTGATCTTCATTTATGATCTTGGGAAGCACATTTTAAGTCTACGGGCTATGCACGATGACTCTGTCTTGTAAAACAACATTTTAGTAATGTAACTGGTCTCCAAGTTTGAATGTATTCCTTAGCCTTATCACCCTTTGGCAGAGAAATGATTATGCCTTCTCTCTGAGGAGATGATAATTTTTCCCTGTCTAAAGCCATCATTTAATGAGCGAACAACAGAAAATCCTATTGATTTCCAAATAACTTTAAAAGAAAATCATGATGTAAAACCATCAGTACCTGAGCTTTTATTGCTTTTCATATTTTTC
>JADBJO010003874.1:147500-162500 GCA_016801955.1 Conus betulinus | reverse complement strand
GTGTGTGTGTGTGTGTGTGTGTGTGTGTGTGTGTGTGTGTGTGTGTGTGCGTGATCGAGGTTGTTTTTGTGTGTGTGTTAGAGAGAGAGAGAGAGAGAGAGAGAGAGAGAGAGAGAGAGAGAGAGAGAGATTGTTAGTGTTAGAGAGAGAGAGAGAGCATTGTGTGTGTGTGTGTGTGTGTGTGTGTGTGTGTGTGTGTGTGTGTGTGTGTGCGCGCGCGTTCGTGTGTGCGTGAGCGCTAGCGCGCGAGCGCGCGCGCGCTAGCATGTGTGTGTGTGTGTGTGTGTGTGTGTGTGTGTGTGTGTGTGTGTGTGTGTGTGTGTGTGTGTGTGTGTGTACAAGGACTGTTCGTGGCACTATGCCAACCATTGACCTCAGTAAAGCATCAGTGTGCGCAACCATTGATCTATATGTATATTTGTTGAAAATGACTGTTCATATCCAGCTTAAAACCAGAAAAGGAGTCTATGTGCATGCCTATTGGTGTTGCACATGAAACAACGTTGTCAGTCCATTTTCCAACCTCGTGAGGCCAGCCAATCCGCACTTACAGTTGTAAAATACATGTGGAATGCTTTGTACATATGGTTAGATCTTCAGAATTGTCATTTCGTCATTACAGGTGTCAAGTGCATTCACTTAAATAAATGAAAGTATTAATGCCGTTTTTTTTTTTTTTTGTAAAATCTAAATTTTCATACACGAAGTTGGTTCATCTGTATAAGGAAAATAACTTTATATCTTAAAAGGGAATATACGACAAAAAAAAAAAGGTCTCCCGAGACTCACCCTCAGGGAAATTGAAATGTTAAACCAGAAAGTAGAATAAGCGGTGTGAAAAAGATAACAATATACAGAATAGAAATGAACAGAAGACATTGTTGTTGAGGGCGAAATAGGACAGAAAACTTTTTGAACGGAAATTGGCGGAAGGAGTATATAGATAAAAGCAGAATATGCAGTATATAGATAAAAGAACACACACATATGCTTTGAGGGTCACACACACACACACACACACACACACACACACACACACACACACACACACACACACACTACAAAGTTCAAAGTAACGCCTTCTAAATACACTACACAAAACAGACAATTGAGATTTCGACAAGTATGTCTTACATGGCGTCACAACCAACACGTAACAGACAAGAACATTGAAAACGAAGAAAACAATATTGTCCAGCGGGTGATTACCCAAACTGAGAGAAAGAGAGACGTGACAACAATTTGGAAGCAGATAACATGAGAGAGAGAGAGAGAGAGAGAGAGAGAGAGAGAGAGAGAGAGAGAGAGAGAGAGAGAGAGAGAGAGAGAGAGAGAGAGAGAGAGACAGAGAGATTTTTATTCAAAAACAGTCCAAAGCCTCATTTGAAGGGGAAATATGCAAAGCTAAATGAGAACGTTTCACGCACGTTGGTGTACATAATCACCATAAAGCATATGCCTGGTATTTATATGAGTTTCAATAGCATCATATCATATCATATTATAGCGCTCCGCTGTTTTAAAACGACTTATACAGATATATAGAAAAATTATTCATAACACTTTCATTTCTCGACGACAAAAGTAAGACTAAACTACAAAATGATGGTTAGCTACAATACTTGGCAGGGATATATTTTGCTCTCAAATCATTTAGGATCCTCTTCACTGGGTAAATCTTGTTCTATTCTTTAAATTATGCTTGAATAACAAACTTCCTTTAGCGAAAACAAGTTTTCCGCTCAATTCACACACACACACACACACACACATACCGAAAGTGTACATGTCTAAGGAAGCAGTTATCGCAGTTATCGCCAGGTGTCTCCTGTCCGTCTGATTTCCTGTGTTGGTTTCCTGTTGGTCTGTGTGTGGGGTCCTGGCTGACAGTGATGTGGTCATTCCAGAGGAAACCAGTGTTGGAATGGACATTTTCATGATGCCACTCAATTCTGCACTGAACCCATTCCTCTACACTTTCAACATACTTCTGGTGAAACAACGCAAAGCCCAAGAACTCTGTATTCTAAAACTGTTACGATCTCAGCTAAAGAAGAAACACTTGCTGTGTCTTAATCAATTTCTGTGTCGGTTGCAAAAAAAAAAAAACAAAAACAAAAAAAAAAAGAGCTCAACTTAACTTATCTGAGAAAACACAGAAAACAATGCACACAATAAAATAACAATCCAAAATTCCAGCGCAGCGGCAATGCATATTTGACTTTCTTTGAGGGAAGCTATAGGAGAGAGATACTCTGAAAAAACATTTTCCCTTCCAAAAAATGATTTTACTTACTGTCAAAGGATGTAGTACTTCAGGTGACCCATAACCCTCCTGACCCCGGCGGGGGTGGGGGTGGGGGGGTGGGGGGTGGGGGTGGGGGGGGGGGCCATTGGGGGCTGGGGGGATTCGCCATTTGTTTTTTCTGAAAGTTTAGGCCATATGCTGTCATCATAGGATGTCAACAAAAGATTGGTTAGAGCTCTTGGGAGCAACAAGGTCTGGAAAGAAATCACATGTTTCCTACTCTAAAAAGGGGGGTAAGGGTGAAATACATGCTATTACTCATAGGATATGCCTTTAAAAATCGAATACAAGTTGTTTTTAAATGTGCTGATGCTTGCTCGAAATGGGTATACCATATGTGACGTGTTTGAAGCACAATTGTAGTAATAGCATCCAAATAACCATGACATATGCGTTAATTTGTCACTCTTTTTTTTAACACATTTAGTGCACCAGGCTATATTACTCTTTAAATTGGTTTTGAAATGGATACAAATGAACAGAAACTGTTAACCTGTTTCAACATGGTGTCAAAAAAAATGGTTAAGTAGAGTTTTTTGGCCAACCTGCTTATAAACCATGACCAAGGGATCTGTTTCAACACAAGCGGGTGATGACTGCGTGTTGCAGTATGCGCCTGTCCACCAGTAAGAAGATTGCACCTTTACACAGAACTGTTGACAACAGATTCTTCAGTGTCAAACCCTTCCTCTTGAACAGCATCACAATGGTTCACAAGTTCAAAGTCACCGTTCTCCTCCTCAGGAGTTGACTGGTCACAAAGGATATCAACAAGTTTACATAGAAGTGTATCCTCCTGACACCAGTCGATCTCCAAATCACTGTCTGTTTGTCTTCCAGCCTCTGCCTGACGGCCCATCAACGGATGGTTGAGCACAATAGGCGTGCTTCCAAACCTCCATCTTAGAACAGAAGATAAAAGGGTAAAGATGATCAAATCTCATAGCCGTTTTATGGCCTTGGCAATGACTAACTTAAGCTTCGGTCTCAGGACTCAATCCTATTTATGTTCAAAATGTCATATTCAGGCCATTGTGTTACCCTTGGTCAGGTCAAATAGCATTTGTTTTAACTATAGTTATCAACAACAACACTCCTGTAGGTCTCCGTCGGTTGCAGCTGACCACGGATAGAGTATATCCAACCTAAGATGTAGCTATCTGACTTGGCTGACTGCTCAGCCCAAACAGTGTCACCTGTGGCTGTAGAGTCTGATGCGAGAGTGGCAGTCTCTGTCACAACGGTCACATCTGCATGCTTTTCTGCTGCAGCAGCTGTCAGTTTATCTTCACTAATCTGCACAATAGCATGAGGTCTGGAGGAATGACAGCATTACTTCAGACCTCATCAAACACTGCAAGACTACCCTGCAACAACAATAACTATCATGTTAAAAACAGTAAGATATAATACCTGGCAGTTGACTCGCTCTGTGTGCATCCACAGGGAAGACTGACAGGGAGGTAGGAGGCTCAGGTCAGTTCCGTTGTAGCTGGCCAACACTGCATGTCCCCGACTGGTGTCAAACTTTTCTCTGAGAAGGTCAAAGTGGACCTGGTTGATGTTCCTGCTTTTGGGTCTGCCATACAGACAACAGACATAGTGTTCAAGGTTGTCCACTGAATCAGAAGACAGTTCTGGGCTTCCCAGTGCTCGGAAGGCATCATGAAGGAACGGCTCTTTGTGAACGCATTGAACGCCCTGACCTTCCCTTTGCTCACAAAAGAACTGGCGGAGTCACAGCCGGAAAAAAAGCATGTAGGCCAAGGAGTGCTTCATAGTATTCCTGTCCATACTTGGCAGCAAGGTCTGTGGTGGAAAGCAGCTTCCTGTATATTCCAGTGCCAGTGTCCAAGTATACTGTTGTATGGAGCTGGGAACTGAAGTGTAGTAAGAGTAGAAACACATCAGTGTCTGAGAGCGCGCACAATTATGCCGTCGGAGTCAGAAGCATTCTTGTTCTGGTGAACACAGTGAAGGATGATCTCATGTCCGCTTCTTCCTGAGTGGAAAACAGCTCTTGAACTGGTGAGACTTCCACTGTCTGGCCATCCGTGGAGGAGAGCTTGAAGCAATCTGGCCCACATGTCACAAACAGCTCTCTGTTCAGGAGTGTGGCAGCATGGGAATATTTTCTCCATTCAGAAAGCAGGAATTTGGATGAGCTGGTTCTGGTTGTCACCATTTTTTATAGCCTCTTTTTCCAGTCTCTGGGAACCTTAGTGTTCGGACCCTTCAGAAGGAATGCTTAACCTTCTCCCTGACGAGAACGTTCCATTGATTTGATGGAGTTGTGACTGTACACATCTGCCACATAATCAATCCTGTCTGTGGACGGGCAGATGTTTCAGGATTCTGTCTGCAAGGTGTCCAATGTTGGGGGAAGAGAGGTAAGTGACTGCAGATGGAACATTGCGTCAATGATGTGATGGCATTTCCCCTGATCTAGTTGCTCCCTTCAACTCTGTCTCCTCCAAGAGATGCACAAGCTTTGGTTTCTCTGTCTTTGCAGGCAAACCTTCAGGAGTTGCTAGGGCCCAAGGCACTAGACTCAGAGGGTAGCTCATGACCTTCTGCAAACTGATGTATTATTTTCCTCCGAGATCATGAGAAGTTGTCTGAACATGTCTCTCTGCGCTGCCCCACTTGCACCAGTTTGTTCGAAGATGATCACAGAGTCTTTGTCTTCTGCAGTTTTCAGCTCCAAGGGGCATAGGAAATTCAGCTCCACCTTTTTCAGAGGGGCATAGGAAATTCAGAGTTTTCTCTCAACCAGTCGCTCTGACACAAACTGGCGAAAGGCTTCCTTGCCTCGTGCATCTGCTGATAGACGTTTTTCTTGAATGCTGTCTGGTGCTTGCATTCCTGATGAGAGACAGAAGAGACCCCTCTCTTCCACTGAAAAGGGTCCGTGAAGCTGCAGAAGTAATCCATCATGTTTTTCACACACTCCTCTCTGGCTCTAGTCTCTGCACATCTCAGGTCTTTGTGAACTTTGACATCATCCCCAGTCATGCCAGCCATCTCAAGCGTTGCAACAAGAAAAGAAGTTCTGACACGACGTGTCATGCACCAGCGAAGAAGAGGCCGCACTGTTCCTGCTGAATCCTTTGATCCCACATGCAGATTTTGCATGGCGGTCGATCCTTTGCTCAATAGTTTGGTCAAGTGGTACTCTGCATGAAGGAACTGTTGATCTCGACACTGAGTCCTCCATGTCGCAGGAGTTCTTCTGCTGAAGGATGGTTGCGCTTGATTCATTCAGAATGCTCAGGAAATAGACTGTGGCGTATCTTGAGTAGTTCTGGTGATCCATCACAAAGAGCAAAGGGCACATTTTCGCTATGCCTTTCATGACAAGTGCAAGTCCAAATCATTTTCTTTTGTAGCCCAGAGGAGATGCAGAATCAGCCACACTCTCTCAGCATACTGCAACTAGAACTGTGCTGTCTTCCCTTTCTTCCCCGAGATAACGTCCTTCTTGAAGAGAGTACAGTCTGAAGAGGACAACAACAGATGGCTTCTCAAGAGTGTCTTGAAGCTGATGTCTGCTTGTGCACCCTGGCAGATCTTCAGACAGCTGGTTCAGAAGATCTGAAGCTTCTGTTGATTCCTTCAAGAATTTCTGAATAAGCAACCGCTCAAGAACCTCCACAACAACCTTGTGGACTCTCAGGGCACGATTGTAGTGCTTTCCTGCCAAACAGCATCAATCGACCCACTTGAGCAGACTGCTGACAGCTCAATGATCTCTCCTATACCAGATCCCCACATGAGTTTTCCAAGTGCTGCCATGTATGAACACAGACAATGGAATATGCCAAGGCGAACAACAACGTCCTTGAACCGGTCATTCTGCCAAACAATTATGTATGTCTTTCTTGCAACAGCCAGGTCACATGTGGGCAGAGTGTGTTTCTGGCCCACTTCCCTTGAAAGCAGCAACAGAAACTTGGAGGATAGTTGAATAGTAGTGTTCTCAGTGACGGGATGTAGAACTGGCTGCATGTAGTCAACCGTTGACTGGTCATTCACTACACCCAGATTCCTCACAGTGAGTGATACCCAGCCTGCCAGATTCTGGTTTTCTGATTTAGATCTGGTTTATGTGTGAAAAAACATTCTACACTTATTGCCTATAACTCTCGTGCTACGACCACTACTACTATTACTACTGCTTCTACTGCTGCTGCTGCTGCTGCTACTACTACTACTACTACTACTACTACTACAACTACTACTACTACTACATGTGGTTTAAATGTTAAACACATTTCAGACTGCTGATGGTGATGATCAGACTGGAAAATGGCAGGAAGCCAATCTTAATAAATGTTAGCGAACCGCCAAGAGAAACGTGGAGAAAAGTGTCACAAGACAAAACACGACGCGTTTCGACCTCTTAGGTCTTCTTCAGGCAAGACACAAACAAATAGGACAATGAAAATGAACAAGTTTTGTCATTTATCTTTGATCTGTTCAGCGCAAGGTAGGCATTGAAAACGAAAACGTTCATTGTCATTGTCCTATTTGTTTGAGTCTTGCCTGTAAAAGACCTAAGAGGTCGAAAACGCGTCGCGCTTTGTCTTGTGACTCGTTTGTCCACGTTTCTCTTGGCAGTTCGCTAACATTTATTTAAGATTTGTTTAGATTCCCACCTGCAGTCGTCTCACTTTGCAACTACGCAGTAAGTCAGTTTGTTTAATGGATTTTTTAATACCGGAAGTTGGCACCAAATACTGTCAAATGGGCATTATTTCTGCAAAAATGACTATCTGTAAATGGAACAATCAACCGTCTATAGGGAACTGCAAACCATTTGACGATAAGTGAATTTATTCCATATCGACAGTTCTTTTAACTAAGTATATACCGTCTAATCGCAAATAGAGCCCAAAGAAGGAGATTTCGCTAATAAACATAGTTATATCTCTCCCAAGGGCTCCAATAAATCAGTTGTTGACATGTGCATTTCAGTTTTATGATGTGAAAAGACACAAGAAAATCAAAGTGGCAATCAAAGTGGCAAATCCCCCCTCCGGGGGTCACCTTTCCATTCCGCTACCTGAAACACTAATGTGGACCATCTCCGCTATTCTGACTCCTCTCTTAAACTGCTTCGTACGATGGCCACCTAGGAACTTCTCTACTTCTTAAGTCACGCAGAACTCCTTCGTGAAGAACAGAAATCGAGTTTCAAATGAATACTGAATCCATGCATCTGGACAGTGTACAGTAGTATGTGATCAAGTCAACATGGCACGGCACAGTTCACACACACACACACACACACACACACACACACACACACACACACACACACACACACACATGTGATTGTGATTTTGTTTATATCAATATTACTTTGTTTTTCTGTAAACAATGCTTAAGCGCTTAGAGGCAAGGAATGTTGTACGTGGTACAGAAATAGGTAATAGACCCATTAGCAGTACGCCTTACCTACCGCACACGGTCGAACTGTGTCAAGGAGGACGAAGTGGTCAGGTGACAGATGGCACCTAAGGTAGTAAGGACCCTCCCGAATTCGAACCTTCCTAATAGATAGGGGGGGGGGGGGGGGGGGATGTAACCACTAGGACCTCGGATCAACGAGTGGGCGCTAAATACTCAGTCAGCTGAGGCTGCTTTGTAAACAGTCCTTGAAGAGCAGGAGTCGTGGGCTCGTTCAGCTGGTATTGTTGTGGGGGCACTGTGTTGGTTCTATTGTCAGGCTGACTGAATGCGCGTTGACGTTGTTTGTTATAGCTTTTCTCCAGGATAATTACTGTGTTAAGTGACCCCCGAAGTCGGCGGGAAATTTCGATGTCCATCTGCTAATCAGTTAGGTAGGGATGTGTGTAAATCCTGATGTGTGGAAGAATGTAGTGAAGAAATCAGGGTACTTGTGAACAATGTAGTGGAGAAGCATCATGGACAAAGGCATGGCCAGAAGAGAAATCCTTTGTGTCCATCCCTATATAAAGTGAGGGAGACCAACGTGAAAGAGGGGAGAATAGCACACCATTGAGAGAGAGAGAGCGAGAGAAGGACAGAGGAGAGAGAGGAGGGTGAGCAGACAGAGTAGGGTCGAGAGAAACGTGGTCAGGGAGACAAAAGTGACAGCAAGATCTTAGGGTAAAAGACAAGCTGGAAGAGAAAAGACTGAGTTTGAAGCCCAGAGGTGGGTGAAGAGAGACAAACTGAGTTTGAAACCCAGAGGTGGGTGAAAAAGGCGAAGAAGAAGATTTCTATGTCGAGTTCCCAGAGACGACCACGAAGACCCAGTCCTGAAACCTGGAGCCAGTCAACCATGGGCGTCACCATCATCCAGTGCTGAAGAAAACTTGAAGAGACTTGTTCAAGAAATGTGGTGTGGTGTGAAAGCGTGGTTGTGTGTGTGGAAACCTGGCCAGGTAAGAAGCCATTTTATTATAACCTGGGATTAGGAAGTATTGATCTTTTATGTGTTGATTATTCCATTTTGTGTAATTATATTCTTCATGTTTGATTGTAAGTAGCATAGAAATTGTATTTCTTGTTGCAAGTCGTGTTAGGAGAGAACCGAATGCGTGACATCCCATTCCCAGAGAGAGGTGAATGTTTGGTGGGTGCATGAGTGTGCATATGCGTGTATGAGTGCAGAGGTATCCTTGGTGTGTTAAGCCTGACTAATAATACATCAACTTAGTGAACGTAGGTAATACCATCAGGATTTCCCCTGTCCTGGACATTTTGCTCTTCTTTTCCTTGGCTCAATCTTCATGCACCCTGAGTGAGAAATGGAAAGAACGAAGGAAGTAAGGAAATGAGTGATCGATATTGAACGATACTGACTGATGACACGGGAAACGACCGAATGAAGCGCCAGCTGGCAGCTCTTCAGTCGGCACTACCCAGGTAGGCAGCCCGTTGTGTAAATGAGTGTTACATGTTTATAGTTGATTATTGTAAAGCGCTGTGAGCTCTAGTGAGAAAGGGCGCTCTATAAACTCTCTCTCTCTCTCTCTCTCGTGTAATGGTGATGATGATAGCCGATTGGACGACGTCGATTATCTTTCACTCTGTGGCACATGCTTGAGGCAAAAAAAAAAAAATCAAATGAAACATGTTCGCCAATCCATGTTACTATTAAATCAAGGTTGTTACATTGCCGATATGGGTGGATTAGTGCATAAAATGAGTTTGAAAAGTCATAAAATGCGGAAACGTGTCTTACCTCTGTGCCCCACTCAAACTCGCTGACAAAGTGTGTCGAATGGTGTTAGCCAATCAGAACAACGCGCATCGCTCGACACTTGACAGCTACAAAGATGGCGACGTGCGCAGTCAGCGGTAATGATAGTAAAACTTTGAGATGTTGTCTGCATAATACGAACAACAAGGGTCAAACGATAAAGTCATTCACAGTTCTTACTTTTGAAAAATCATATTCGTTTGCACGAGAGTGGATAAAGTATCCATGCCAACAGAGAGATGCTGCAAAAAGTTTTCTTTCCATCACATCAAGTTTTGAAGATGCGCTGAAGAAGGGGTGTGGATTTCACCGATACTGTTACCAACGATTCACACGAAAGGATCGGTAAGTGGGACACTTTCATATGTTGAATTGCTAAAAAAAAAATATTGAACTGCATTGTACTTTCAGTCTAGGTGTTTGTTGTTTTATCGGCAAAATGTCTCCATGTAGACACCTTTATGGCTACCCATTGAGATCGAACCTAATGCAAGATTGTTAGGACAAAGTGGTGGCTTTTTAAACTATTCTTGCGCTCTCCCATCGTACTTGCAACCGTTGATTGGCTTCTGCGACGTACTGATCCAGATCTATCCAGATCCGGTCTCTGCTCCCAAGTAACATGTTTCCCACTTGGTAAAGAAAGGTTTGTGTACATTGTGTCTGTAATTGTCGTTTCACGTACTACTCCGACATGTTTGTGTCTCGGTAAATTATGTATAACATTGTATGTGTTTTGGAAAAAAAATGTGTGTATGCAAGAGTATACATGAAATTATCACTAGCTGAGGCTTAATCAAATATCACGTGTGTGTGTGTGTGTGTGTGTGTGTGTGTGTGTGTGCGTGTGTGTGTGGTAAATTTTGTTGTTCTTCTTCTTCATGGTTGAATGTGAAAATCTAATGGTGTTGGGCGTCAATGCACATTTGGAGTTGGGCATGGGGCATAGTGATCTGGGCAGCTTCTTAATTTTATACTACAATATTAAATCACACCCGTCCATCCTGGTTCCACTTACCCATTCACACTCACTCTCATTCACCCATCCCCTCTATAAGGAGTAGGGAGGGATTTACAGAGGGAAAGGATATAACTAAATTGTTTGTATGTAGTGTGTGAAACATATCTTTTTGTGCTGTGAACGTGTGGTATAAATATTTAAATACACTGTATTTATACGCATTTATTAATTACAGGTTGGAGCAGCTTCAGCGACAGAATGAAAAGGGCTTAGGAGAGGCATCTGATGACAGTGAAGATTTTCAGCCAATGAAAAGACTTAGAAGTTCAGACATCCTCATCACAGATGAAAGCATTAAAGTCAACCAACGTAGCCAGCATATTCTGCCACCCGTCTGCATATTTTGCGAGAAGGAAAGAAAGGCCAAACTGGACAAACACACGGGCAAAAATACTGGCCCGCCCTTTCAGCACTGTGAAACAGTGCACAATGAAAAACTCATTAATGCTGCTTTACTGAAGCAGGATGAAGAACTTCTACAATATATTCAAGTGACGGATTTAGTGGCTATAGAATTAAGATACCATTCATGCTGTTTAAAGCCTATATTAATGAAGCCCCGGACTCCTGGCACTAGTAAACCAGAGAGTACTTCTTGGAAGTATTCCATAGCATACACTGTTGTTTTTTTTTGTGAAAGAATGATTATCGACAAACTTGTAAAGCAAGGGAGAGCACTGCGGATGACTCGGTTGGTTGAACTGCTTTCAGAAAGTTTTGAGGATATAGAAAATGGACCAATGTTAATCAAAAGCTGTGCACTAAAATGTAAGCTTCAACGGGATTTTCCACAGCTTGTATTCCTGCAGCTGAAAGCGAGAGACCAAGGAGAAGTAGTCTTGTATGAAGGCGCTGTCGCCGATTTTGTGTTTCCTGCAGCTGAGGGAGATGTGCATGTGGACACAGACAGCGACGATGAGAGTGCTCCAAGCAGCTGCGAGTCTGAGCCACGAACTAACGAGTGTGTAGGTGACTTGAGGAGCTGTATATTATGAGCATGTTTTTATAATTCATAATGAACTGTCCATGAAAAACACAAAACAAAAAAAAACAAGAAAAAAAATAAATAAATAAATAAACTAAAAACAATGGAGCATTGTGCAGGTGAAAAAGACCTTTCACACTTTGGCCTGCTTATTTAAACTATCATTTTATTTTCCAGAGGAATTTTTTATAACATGCAATAAATTTCCACACAATAAAAATCAAAATAAATGAATGAATAGAACTTGTGGAACAAATGAACAGAGAAAAAGAAAAAACGTTAAAAAATGGAGGGTACAAATTATTATTGGGCAGATTTCTAAACCATCAATTTAAAGTTTTTAATGATGGATGAATTAATGCAACACGTTGATTGTAATATCTTTAAACATTAAAAAAAAGTACTTTACAACATTTAGCAGATAAGACAAATGACAGATATGATGTGCGTAGTCGCGCGCGCGCGGTTGTGTGTGTGTGTGTGTGTGTGTGTGTGTGTGTGTGTGTGTGTGTGTGTTCGTTCTTTATTTTAACATCTGTTCTCATGAAGTGATATGCAGAAAAGGCGACTTGTGACTTATTTGTATGCGTTTCATAATTTAAAACACACACACACACACACACACACACACACACACACACACACACACACACACACACACACACACACACAAAACCAAAACCAAAATTACAGTGCATTTATATATGCAAAAGTTGAGTATTGATATGTGTGGGTATGTAGACGTCCTATTGTAAATCTATGGATAAATTGACATTTTTTAAATTAGCTATATATAGTGATTCATACAAAATTCTTTACAATTAACATTAGCCCAAAGCAAGTATTAAAACATTAAGGAGTACAGGATATCTGGTATAACCAAAATGTTAAGCGCTCATATCTGTCGGAACACTGTTACAAAAAAAGAGCCCACTGGACTAATCATCAAGGACTTAACAAAAAAGAAACAAGACCTGGTAAGTTCTGGAAAATACACGTGCCATCAAGTCGCAGGCAGTCAGGATTTTCCTTTTTGAAATATGCGCAGTATGCGCAGTAGAAAAAAGAAGATGCTGGGTTGTGAAACTTTCAACTGCTCCGCAGATGCAATTTAAATTTTGCGCGAAATTTTGTACGGAAAGCGTTTAGCTTAAGCCTGTAAACAGGGATTCAAGTTTTCGGTTATTTTTTTTTTCAAGAACGTTTACGTTGGCCGATTGATAGATAATCTTTCCAATTTTAGCCGCATTGCTAGAAGAAAAAGTAGCTGACTGGGATTTGTCACAGCAGAGCAATTTGGAGTGAGGTAGATGTATTTTAGTAAGAACCAAGTTTTTGTAGGCTTCATAAAAACCTTTTCAGTACACGTCTTTTTTAAGAGACCATATCCTCGTATAATAAACAGAGAGGAATGTTGATTTCTATGGATTCATCGGACTTTCGTGCTCCTTTTCTGGCAGCCCGGTCAGCCCATTCATTACCAGAAATCCCACAGTGAGACGGAATCCAGCAAAAATCAACTGTTGTACCTCTTGATATAAGAATACTGACAAGATGTTTTATTTCTAAGATCACCTCACCTCGATTTTTTACAGCAATAGATTCAAGGCCTTGTAGGACAGACTTAGAATCCACACAGAAAAGTGCTTTGTAGATAGTAAGTGGAGTATCAACAAGAAAGTTAAGCGCCATTAGAATTGCCACCAGCTCAGCCGTGAAGATAGAATACCCCTTTCCGAGATGAAAAGATTTTTCAACTTTAAGGGTAGGAATAACAAAACCACTTCCAGCTTTTTCATTTAAAAGTGATCCATCGGTGAAAACTTTAAGGTGATGTGAATAAATACTATCGATATGAGATTTGGCAAGAGAGGACAATATATTATTGTTAACATTCTTTTGTAGATCAGTATATTTATAATCAAAACATGCGGTGTGCAATTCCCAATTTGGAATCGGGGATACAGGAAAACGATCAGCAATATTCTTGGGATCAATCTCAGCGTCTTTCAATAGTTTTGAGGAGTATGTCATTATGGTTGTATTAGATTTAATAAATCTAGCTCGCTCGCTTCGGGAAATGGATATCTGATCGTAAAGCTAATTCATCTTTGCTTGAGTTCTGAACAGATGAACTACGTAGGATGAATTTAGCACAGGCCAAGTTTCTATGGTCGTCCAGGGGCAGAAACTCCGGCTTCGTAATACGTTCCTGATGCACTGGCATGAAATGGGACACCTAGTGCGAGTCTAAAAGCCTTGCAGTCTATGCTTTGCAACTTTTTAAGTAAATAGTTTGGTGCGCTGAAGAACACTTCTTGCGCGTATGATAATTTTGATCTTACGAGATGTCGAAAGGTGTACTAAAGTTTATCTGCACCCCAATTTTGTTTACTGATTACTTTAACAAGATTAAGAGATTTGCTGGCTTCGTTGACAATATGTTCAATATGGTTGTTCCAAGTTAATTTAGAGGTAATATTTACTCCTAAAAATTTTATCTCGGTGACATAATTCAATACATTGTTATCTACCTTAAAAGTAGGAATATTGCAAGTACTTCCACCAGCGTCAAATAACATCATGTGGGTTTTTTCTGCCGATAAACTAAGGCCGTTTATCCGAGACGATCAAAACTTTGGGGAGATCGGAGTTGCTGCCCGTTTCATCTCTCTCCGAATGTTTGCCTCTAGAATTAAGCTGCTGTTTACAGGTGAGTGGTGGTAAGGTTTTTGGGAACTCTTTTTGATAGTTTGTTGGGCGTTTCCTGTACTTTTTGTTCTTTGGACAGAATCGACATGGGTTCGACACTTGTGTGTGTGTGTGTGTGTGTGTGTGTGTGTGCGCATGTGTTGTGTATCAGAAAAAGACACCATTTTTCATGACACTAGAGCCCTCTACCACACCAGTATGCAGCTCAGGCATCACGTGGGGCAAGCCGCTCAACACTCTACACACAACGTCTGGCCACCTGAAGCAAAGGACATGACCTTTGCCACGGCACAAGAAATTGCACCACTTCAGCTGTACAACGCCCCTGCATGGACTGTTGGTGCTACATCAGAGCGTGTGCATGATGAATATGTTGTTGCTGCGCCAGATGATGCAAGGTGGAAACTTCTGATTATTTGTCAGGACAGTTTGAATTTGTCCCATAAAGGAAGGCTTTTCCTGCCAAAACATTACGCATTGGGCATGACCATTCGGCACCTAACTGCTTCATCGACAGTCATCAGCCTTCTCAATGGCCCTTGGTCACTGCATGAGTCATTCCACAGTGCTCCAGCATGACACTGCTCATGCTGAGCAGCAACTGACAAAAAAGTACTGTTCCACAAGGTTTCCTGAAAAAAAAAAACAAACACTTTTACTTGTCTGACATGGGATAATGACTTTGGGGAAGGAACCTTGACTGGAAAAGGAACAACACACACACACTACCAATGGCATAA
>JADBJO010003874.1:137500-142500 GCA_016801955.1 Conus betulinus | reverse complement strand
TTTCAGCTCTAATGAAGAGGCAGCCCTGTTCAGATTATTTAGCTGACGTTGTAAGCCAACTATCGTTTCTGAAACCAGAACGATGTCATCGGCTAGCAGTAGGATAAATAATTCTGACACACCATCTGGAAATCGTCCACCATGAAGGCCATTGTTAATAACCTCGATAGCAACCTCATTAATATACATAGAAAATAATGCAGGGCTACACACATCACCTTGTCTTACTCCGGCGGCACAATTAATAAAGTCTGTCAGACTGGAACCACTTCTTATCCTTGTTTTGACTACTTGATACATAGCTCTAATACAACTAAATAATTTCCCCTTGACCCCGTTTTTAAGTAATACTGTCCACAAAAGCTTTCTGTTAATGGAGTCAAAGGCTTTTTCAAAGTCAATAAACGCAACATAAAATTTACGATTTAAAGAAAATTGCTTTTGAACAAACGCAAGAAGAGTAAACATATGATCGACAGTAGAGTAACCCTTTTTGAAGCCAGCTTGATGTTCTCCCGTGATATTATTACATTCAATCCACTCCTGTAATCTGCTGTTAATGATAGTGCTATATATTTTACTGCTAACGTCAACCAAAGAGATGCCTCTGTAATTATTAGGATTGTTTGCATCGCCTTTCTTGAATATTGGTAAGTTTACAGACTCTGTCCAGTTATCTGGGAAGATACCATCATCAAAAATTCTGTTGAAAAAAAGCTTAAAAAAAATCGACAACTTGAGCTCCACCATACTTAAACAATTCACCAATAACAGAATCAGGTCCTGCAGATTTGTTACTTTTAATTTTCCGCATGGCGAACATAACTTCCTCTCTAGAGATGGGGCGATTGAAATACTCAGCCTCTCCCTCATCGGTGTCATCAGAAAGTTCATCATCACCTGAAATATCTTTATCGAACAAATGCTTAAAATGCTCATACCATGTGTCCAGGGAGATATTGTTCTTTGGATTTCTTCTTTTAAATGAAACTCTTTTGATAGTTTTCCAACTCCTGCTGTGATGGAAGAGATCTAATCATATCGTCTAGCAAATTTCTATTGAATGTTTTCTTTTTCTGCTTCAAAAGGTTTTTATATTCTCTTCTTGCAATAAACATACTCAACTCTGTTGCCATCGTCTAGAGTACGAAGCCATACTCTCAGTAATTTTAGCGCTTTTCTTTTTGTTACCAAACAGACATTATCAAACCAATCATCCTTCTTAGCACAGTTCCCTCTTCGCACATATTTTTTCATACATTCAGCACTGGTTTTGATACAATCATTAAACACCTTTAAAGCTTTATTTACATCAACATTTATCAATCCGAAAGCCTCATTAAATTTTGAACACATTTCCGCCTGGCACAAATTGTCTCTGAAAATCAAGGCATAGTCATCATTCCACACAAACTTATCGCAGACAGTGGCCTCAACAGTCTCCATAGTTTTATCGTCATTTTCTGTTGATAAGTCAATGTGAAATTCAAGAGGTAAATGATCAGATTCGATCCGTTCAGAAACAAACAAATAACACAAATCACAAAAACTGGAGAAAAAAAGTCTTTAGATACTAGGAGGAAATAATCATTCACGCTGCTTCCGCTGTCTGTTATGTATGTATAGCAACCATGGCGGTCGCCCTGACATACACCATTCATATGCACAAATCAAAAGCAACGCAGAGATTTAGCAATAACTTACCATAATTATTCAATATGTTATCATGAGAAGAACGGTCTGTGCAAGGTGGCTGACTTTTCACTTGCAAACAGGAATCAAAAACATCAGAAGACAAGTCAGGAGAAAAAAATTAGCCGTCCTGCTATTCAAATCGCCACACACAACCACATCAATGTCACCCAGTGAACACAAGCAGTCTGTCAAACATTCCTCCAACATGGAAATACCATTATCAACATTAAAAGAAGTGTAGAAAGGAGAACCTTCAGGTTGGATATACGCACAGACCAAAGCAATATTTTTCAATGTCCCAAAAAGCGATTTTTTGATTAAGAAGACACACACATTAGAGCAATCAACATCTACATAAGACACGAAGGGAACAAATTCTTGTTTTATTAGCAAACGAGTCCTCCAGATCGTCTCCCCTGATAACACAGCTTTACGGCAGGTTTAACAAATGCTTTATACCCGACAAACACGTCCATGTTAAATGATTCAAGGAAAGTTTCTCCAAAGCAAATAAAATCAAAACCACAGGCATAGGAAACAAATGCATTGTCAGTAACTTTTGAGAGTAAACCATTAACATTCCATGAGAGTAGCTTGAAGAAATTCTTACATACAGGCACGTCCAGACCTCTGTTATTATGACTATTCTCAAGTACAATATTTTCCATACATATGTTGACATTGCTATTCACATCATCATTATATTTAGAAGAATCAGAATTCAAACGCTATATCTTTCAAACCGTGAAACGAATTCATGTAACTGCCAGTGCCAACGCTCAAGCCGTCCACCACACTGTCGTCAACATCACGTGCTAAACGGGTCGAGTCACGCACGGCAGAGTCCGGAACGGCCAGTCTTTCCACCGGTGTAAAGCAGTCTTTTCTCCCATTTGAATTAGTGTCTACAACATCGCGCGAGAGACCCGGCCAAAACCCTATTTTAGTTCTTTTAGCTCACCGGAAACATCGAAACCGAACCTCTTGCCGTCAACAAGCAAATGGTCAAACACCATCGTGGCCCTCTTACCGTTGTTTCTCGCCTCTTTCAGATGAGGAGTGAGCCTCCGTCTGATGTCGCGGACTCTATTAGTAAAATCCTCACCGACAAAGATGTTTGTTCCCCCTTTAGGTTTGTCTTAGCCTTTAAAATACGAACCTTGTCCTTATACGAGGAGCATCTGGCAATGATGGGAGAGTCACGCTTAGCATTTAAACGATGCGCTCTGTCAAATTCCACCTCATTCACGCCCAACTTCTTCGCAGTCAAATCTTTCAACATTCGCTCGCAGTCATCACTGTTCTCATTCTCACTTCTATTCAGTCCATAAAACAATAAATTATTGCGTTTTGAACGCCCTTCCAGATCATCTGTCTTCTTTTCTAGTAATTCAATTCTGTCACCCAGTTCAGAGTTCATTTTTTTGCAAGTCTTTGTTCTGAGCACGCAGTTCAACCACCCTCTCTGAGACCCTTCACTTCACTCTGCAGCGCAGCATACTGTTCACTGAGGGTCTTCACATCCACTTTCACATCGTCCAACTTACTGTCCATAGCCTTGTTGGTCTTGTCCATTTCCAGTAGCTTGGTCATGATGTCGGCCATGGTGGGTTCGGCGCTCGTGGGTCTCGGCAAAGTGGAGTCCTCAGAGGGGGCAGCACTCCTGTCGGCACTGGCACCGCGCGTAGCATAACCCAGCCGGGTCTGCTTCACGTCTGCTTTCACCGCTGGAGTAGGTCCGGGGTTCTGCTCTACGTCTCCACACTGCAGTAACAGTCCGCCCCAGAACAACAACACGAGGAGCAAACCTGCCCATACACCGTCACTCGCCGGCGTAGCGTCAAAATGGATGACCTCATTTTCATCTTTTGCACAGTTCTTTTGTACATAAAATGTAGAAATGTCTCCAGAAAACAGCCACATCTTGTACGAAAAGAAAGACCATCCAACGGCATGGTGCAGATACTAAGTACATGCACAAACTCAATCACCAGCACAATCTCTCACAAACACACACACACACACACACACACACACACACACACACACACACACACACACACACACACACACACACACTCATACACATACACACACATACGCGACCATCCCTATACTATCACTCATGACACTTTCCAAACAAAACTTTCTCTTGATAATTTAGTTCATTAGTTTGTGATTTTATTTGTATTTATTCTTTTATTCACTAACGCATTCCAATGCATTTCGCGGTTATGTGTGCGTGTGTGCATGCGCGCGCGCGCGCGCGCGCGTATGTGTGTGTGTGTGTGTGTGTGTCTGTGTGTGTCTGTGTGTGTGTGTGTGTGTGTGTGTGTGTGTGTGTTTTGACCATTAACATGTGCGAGCTTCTTATGTGTTGCCATAATCACAAGTGGTAGTGATGGTGTTAGAAGGAGAGAAGTGGTATGAATATGTGCATCTTCTTTTGTCTTGCAGATGCCATACATTATACCGTTACTTTCCTGTAGGTGTTTTGTATATCCTTCTCTTCCTCATACGTATATTTAAACAGTCCTGAGTGTCCCTTGCGGTCGGCTGGGCATTAAGCAACATAACCTTATCTTACTACTCTGTTTATTTTTGTGGTTGTTGTTGTTGTTTTTTCCTTTGTAGATGACTCGATGGGAAATGCAGATTTATTCAGTGTATCACATCCACATTGCATTTTGTATCTAAATGTATCATTGAAGGGGAAAATTTTTTTTTTCTTACTTTCACACACACGCGCGCGCGTACGCGCGTTCACACACACACACACACACACACACACACACACACACACACACACACACACACACAGAAATATATATATATATGTATATATATATATATATATATATATATATATATATATAGAGAGAGAGAGAGAGAGAGAGAGAGAGAGAGAGAGAGAGAGAGAGAGAGAGAGATCACCCACGCACTCACACACACATTCGCACACACACACACACACACACACACACACACACACACACACACACACACACAGTAGGCATCCTTCAGTCTCGGAGGACTATGGAGTTGCGCTCTAGGTGTCTATTCTGGTACAGCGACGGGTGTGGCTGACCAGTCCGACGTGGGAATGACAGTCCCTGTGGCAGAGGGCACAGGTGAAGTCTGACGCTGGTCTGTCTGCCTGGGCTGCAGCCTTTCTTCTCATTCTCTTTTCCCCGTGCTGCTGAGCGAGTGTCTCTTCGATCTTGGAGAGACCTTTCTGCACAGTCTGTCTCCAGGCTGACCGTTCGAGGGCTGTTGCTTCCCAGTTGTTCTGGTCAATGTTCAAG
>JADBJO010003874.1:127500-130000 GCA_016801955.1 Conus betulinus | reverse complement strand
AAAGTGCGGCTTTTTATGTTTCAGGTACCTCATCATTCTGAGGGGCCAAGGCCTATAGCCATAAAAAAAATTCGGAGTCTCTCTCTCTCTCTCTCTCTCTCTCTCTCTCTCTCTCTCTCGCTCTCTCTCTCTCTTCCACCAACTTCCTCATTAATCGTCACTAAAAAAAAAGGACAGGTGAGCTAGGTCAACAGACAGGAGGTCAGGGTCAGGAGGTCTTTTCGTTTATGGCCTTCTATGTCCAGCCTTTTTTTTCTGTTCTTCCTTTATTCTTCGTTTCTCTTTTTTCCATGCTGTGCCCAATCTTTCGTTTGTGCTCACCTGTTTTCTTCTGTTCATTACTCGTCCACTGTTCATCAGTTCGTTTCTCTCTTCCTGGTTATCTTCTGTTCAGTCTTTCTATTCTGTGAATACCTTCTCTTTTGTGCGTCTTTCTTCCTCTGTCTACTCTTTCCCCTCTATTCATCCGTTTTCAGCTGTCTATTTTTTTTCTCTTGTGTCCGTTTTACTTTCCTGCTCCTCATCCTTTCTTGTCTGTCCATCTTTTATCTTTCCGTCCGTTCTCTTCTTTCCATCCTTTTCCTTTCCTTCATTTCGCCCTTTCCCTTCTGTCCCCTATCCTTCTCTGTTCTTCCTTCCTTTACTGTCAATCCTGTCTTTTTTCTATTCATCCTTTCTCATTTGTTCAAATGTTCTTGTCAGTACATCCCTTCTGTCTATCCCTTCTCTTCTGTCCATCCTATCTCTTCTGTCTATCCTATGGCTTCTATCTATCCTATGTCTTCTGTCCATGTGATCTGTTCTGTCCATCCTAGCTCTTCTGTCCATCCTAGCTCTTCTGTCCATCCTAGCTCTTCTGTTCATTCTTTCTTTTCTGCTTTGCCTTTTTTCCTCTGGTCCACTTTTCTCTTTTTTTATATTTCAATCCCTTCGTAGATAGCCACGATCTGTCTTCCGAGATAATGGCTAAACTGATGACGAGTGTGTATAGTCAAGTCATTCACTCCACCAGCACACGCCGGCTTTCTCTGAAAGATGGACATGGGATTGAACGTGCGTGCAAGATTCTGTTTTCATGCATGCGTTCCAAGTTCAAATCTCATCCGAAGAACTTGAAGGGCACTGCAGTCTGCAGAGAAATAGATTCCAAAGAGTTAATCTCTTCCAACTGACTGTTCCAAGCAGGAATCGAACCTCAGACTTTAGAATAAGAGCCTGGCAGCTCAATTAACCAGTGGGCCAACCAGCTTGTGTTGAAATCTTAAGGTTGTGAGTTCGAGTCGCGGCAATGGCTGAGGGTAAACTGTGGAACTGGATTTGTAGGATTTCCCACGAAAGTGCACACTGGTGGTAGTAGTGAACCTAACCATCCCCTCCCCCCCCCTCCCAACACAAACAGACACAAACAGTTCCACCGCTTTTGTATGTATAAGCACGTTAAGGATTCTGTTATCCATAACGGCGGCGGTTGTGTGAAAACACACACACACACACACACACACTCACACACACGCACGCACGCACGCACGCATGCACACACACACACACACACACACACACATATGTTTCTGAGAGTTCCTGAGTTCTCTGCCCTTTTTATTGCATAAGTGTCTGGGAAAAGGTTTGTCTTGTCTAGGAGGCTGATAAAACTGGATTTGTCGTGAGAAAGTTCAGTCGCTTACAAAGAACGCCATGCTTGTCAATTTGTGTGCAGGGTAGTACTACATATCCTGCCATGATATTCATTAGAGAGAGAGAGAGAGAGAGAGAGAGAGAGAGAGAGAGAGAGAGGAGAGAGAGAGAGAGAGAGAGAGATGAATGATGTTTGTGTAGAGCAGTGACAGGTCAAGTGGTGTGATTCTGATGTCATGAAACTACGCCATCTCTTGTGACGTCAAGGCCGGAGCGGACTTCAAAGAGGATTGACCACGCTCCAGGCGGATGTCTATGTGTATGTTATAGATTCTCCCATCGGACATGGCGGGGTGTCTTTATCTGTCAGTCAGCGTTCATGAATGCTGACTGGTCATCGTTGATGTATGGCTGTACTACGCCACACTGATGTCTCTCCATGTCTTCTAAACCTTTCTGTCAACGATTTGGAAAGGAAATCGAGCCACTGTCTGTCTCTGTCTTTCCTTCTGTTCCTTCCTCACATACACAACGCACACACACATGGAGAACTCTCATGGTGACATACAGTAAGTCCTCATGGAGAACTATCATTGTGACATACAGTGAATCCTCATGGAGAAACTATCATGGTGACATACAGTGAGTCCTCATGGAGAACTATCATGGTGACACACAGTGAGTCCTCATGGAGAACTATCATGGTGACATACAGTGAGTCCTCATGGAGGCCTATCATGGTGACAGACAGTGAGTCCTCATGGTGGCCTATCTTGGTATCTCCATGACAGGAGTCCATGAGGATTCATTCTTGCAAACGACATACTTGGCATCTCGTCTGTTGAATAGACAACAAGTCCATCTGTGG
>JADBJO010003874.1:95000-122500 GCA_016801955.1 Conus betulinus | reverse complement strand
TGTGTGTGTGTGTGTGTGTGTGTGTGTGTGTGTGTGTGTGTGTGTGAGTGAGTGAGTGACTGTGTGCGTGTGTGTGTGTGTGTGTGTGTGTGTGTGTGTGTGTGTGTCTTTATGTATTTGTGTCTGTCTGCGTGTATGTATGTTAGCGTGTGTGTGTGTGTGTGTGTGTGTGTGTGTGTGTGTGTGTGTGTGTGTGTGTGTGTGTGTGTGAGAGAGAGAGAGAGAGAGAGATAGAGAGAGAGAGAGAGAGAGAGAGAGAGAGAGTGAGAGAGAGAGTGTGTTCAGAAGATGAGATAGTAATTATATATCATTAACAACAACAACGACAGTAATGCCAAAACAATACGCAAAGCATATATAAACGTACTCCCATTTAGTAGTACAAAAAAAATCAATCAATCACTATAGCACGTTCTCCCCTTTTGGTGCTAGAAATTGTGTGTGCATGAGAAAAGAAAACAATGCTGCTCTCCCCGGAGGGGAAGTGAACACGGGACTCCCGCGTGACAGGCGGAGATACCAACCACTATACTACCGGTTTCACTGAAGTTATAACGGTCATTGCTTAAAGTGTGCATCACAAAATTAGCATTTATAGGCATTAGTAACTGCTATTCTGGTAAAATAAAACATAGGGCATCATCCGCGGCCCATAATGAACATATCTACAAATTTTCAGAAAGATCGGTCCTGCAGTTATGTCCGGAGCGAGTGGAACACATTTTGATAACGGACGGACAGACAGACACAGACAGATAGACAGAGAGAGAGAGAGAGAGAGAGAGAGAGAGAGAGAGAGAGAGACAGAGAGAGAGAGAGCATTTCTCCGTTCCCATGCTGTGTTCTATAAGAACTGGGAGTACAAACAAGGTGCAAAGCATATAAACGGACTCCCAGTTTATCTCGAATACGCGTAAGATATTCCATAAAGAAGAAAAAAACCGTTTTGGGCCGTTAAAGTCGTTAGTAACTTCTACTCTGGTAAAATTAAACATTGGCCATCATCATCTGAGACCCATAGTAAACATGCCTACAAATTTTCAGAAAGATCGGCCAAGCACTTTCTGAGATATTCCATAAAGAAGAAAAACCATTTTGGGCCATTGTAGCCGTTAGTAACTGAAGCAAACGTTTTGGGCAGTTATAGCTATTAGTAACGGCTATTCCGGTAAAAAAAAAAAAAACATCGGGCATCATCCATGATCCATAATGAACATACCTACAAATTTTCAGAAAGATCGACCAAGTACTTTCTGAGATATTCCATCAAGAAGAAAAACCGTTAGGGCTGTTATAGCCGTTAGTAACGGAAGAAAAAACCATTTTGGGCCGTTACAGCCGTTAGTAATGGATGAAAAACCGTTTGGGGCGGTTTAGCCGTTAGTAATGGCTATAACGGTAAAATAAAACATTGGGCATCATCCGTGACCCATAATGAACATGCCTACAAATTTTCAGAAAGATCGGTCAAATACTCTCTGAGATATTCAAAAAGAAGAAGAAAAAACCGTTGTGGGCCGTTATAGTCGTTAGTAACAGAAGAAAAATAATGGTAAAATAAAACATCGGGCATCATCCGTTATCCATAATAAAACATACCTACAAATTTTCAGAAAGATCGTCCAAGTACTTTCTGAGATATCCCATAAAGACGAAAAAACCGTTACGGACCGTTATAGCCGTTACTAACGGCTATAACGGTTAAATAAAAACAACGGGCATCATCCTTGACACATAATGAACAAACCTACAAATTTTCAGAAAGATCGGCCCAGACGTGTTGTTTGGAGCAAGTGGAACACATTTTGACCACGGATACACAGACAGACACACAGACAGACACACACACACACACACAACACACACACACACACACACACGCAGCATTTCTCTCTTCCCATTGTAAGGTACTCCATGCTCTGAAAGAACTGGGAGTACAAAAGCAGCACAACACCAACAACAAGTCACACACACACACACACACACACACACACACACACACACACACACACAACACACACACACACACACACACGCACACACACACAGCACAAGCACGCACACACACACACACACACACACACACACACACACAGAGACAGACAGAGAGAGAGAGAGAGAGAGAGAGAGAGAGAGAGAGAGAGAGAGAGGGAGACAGAGACAGAGACAAAGAGACAGACACACAGAGACAGAGACAGAGAGACAGAAAGAGAGAGAAGTGTTGGCGCGTATGTGCACACAACACACACCGGCACGCAACACAGAAACATAAGGCAAAAAGGAACGAAATCTTGGAAGAGAGAGAATTAGAAATGTGGCGAGTGGCCAGAAGTTTGTTTGCAGAGGGCGCTTGAAAAGAGAATGAACGCCCCGCTCCCTGAAGGTCTTGACATGGAAAGGAGGGATCTGAAGGAGAGGGGAGGACCATCAAACGGTGAATGCAACGCTGGGCAGGTGTGTACAGCTGGGCAGGGCAGCTGGAGCAGTGTGTACAGCTGGAGCAGGTGTGGGCAGCTCTGGCAGGTGTGTACAGCTGGGCAGGTGTGTACAGCTGGGCAGGTGTGTACAGCTGGAGCAGCAGTCAGACTGAAATGATGCGGCCTGACCACTCAGAGATTGGAAAACTGAGCAGCAAAGTCAGTTTGTAATCAATTTGTTTTTTGAGCTGGAAGCCATTGCTGAGAATGAAGTAAGTGTGCAACTTGACTGGACTTAGAACATCTGAAAACTAGTTTCATCAAGGCAGTATTCTGTACTGTCTGTAGCTGATGAAGAAGGTGCTTGGGACAGCTGGCAAAAAGAGAGTTACAGTAAGCAAGCCGAGGAAGAACAAAAGAGAGTTTTAGGTCTTGTCCTCTGAAAGAAGATGCCAAAGAAATGAATTATTGGGAATGATAGTGTGTCATCCAGTGTAATATCAATATTACGAACAAAATTGGATGGACGAGTAAGACATTTACCTCGCTGGACAGATGTTGGCGCAAACTCAGAGAAAAGAACCATTTGTTTACAACAAAAGTCATTTCTCTCTTATCTATGTCGTGGAAGTATTCAGCATAACCGGGAAATGGCGGAAGGGGGGGGGGGGGGGGGGGGGGGGGGGGGGGGAAGACACGGATTAGTTCTGTCAGTAGAGCATAGGACAAGTAATTCTAGTGATCCTAGGGCTGCCGGTCCGAATCGACGCCAGAGCTGTTTCATTACAGGAGGACTTTTCACTCGGAGTTAACCTTGATTCTGACTCTCAAGATCCTCAAACGAGACCATAAACGGAGATTCCGTGTGTGATCGCACTCATAACATCTCGCGCACATGTTAGATCCCATCACCGTCCTTGAGAAGACCAGGTCCTGTAGGCCGAGGGTGGTGGAAGACACGTATACATAGCATGCATCCTGTGCGCTGATAGAGATCTGTGTGAGAACTGCTGAGTTCGGGGCACGAGAACATCCCCTAAACTGAAAGAACATGAAGGGAGAAAAAAAGGAAAGAAATGGAAGAGTCAAGCTGGATATGATTATATGCGTCGGGGAAAAGTGATGAATTGTGTGGGAGTATTCAACAGAACCAAGCTGTATGTGGTTATGTATGGTGGGGACCATGATGAAAGGTGTAGTAGTATTCAACAGAACCAAGTTGGATGTGGTTGTGTATGGTGGGGACCATGATGAAAGGTGAAGTAGTATTCAACAGAACTAAGCTGGATGTGGTTGTGTATGGTGGTGGGGACCATGATGAAAGGTGTAGTAGTATTCAACAGAACCAAGCTGGATGTGGTTGTGTATGGTGGGGACCATGATGAAAGGTGTAGTAGTATTCAACAGAACTAAGCTGCTTGGAATATCCTTTTGGAGGGATGTTTCCTTCTTTGTTCTGTGTGCTCTGTGCTGTCATATGTGCTAGGCGATTTGATGACGTGGGCTGCATTTCTTTGGATTTATGTGTTCTTATGGGAGCAACACTTACCCTTCTTGTTTGTCGTCATTTCATATTTACTTTCGATTTAATCAATTCGAGGTTATTTATATTTGTTTCTGTTCGTCCTTGTACTTGTCTGACTTAATTTTAGTTTTGAAAGGCTGTGCCAGTCTTGAATACAAGTTAATTTATATTTGTCATCTCTCGCCAGTTCTTGTTGCTGTGTAGAGGTGTTCGGTGCAGGGTATATGTGACCAGCTCCCACAAAATGATAGATAAGTCGCATTTTGAACTTATTAAGATATGTATATCAACAGAAAGAATAGAAAAAGATCTTTCCAAGGATATATAAAGAATTTCTGTATGTTAAAAAATGAAAAAGTTATGATCCTTCAAAGAGTCCCATTAACACGGTAGCCATTTTAAGAAAAATGGCTTTAAAGTTTCCCTACTTTCTCCAACCGTTTTTCCTTAGCAACCAAAGTTTAATTTTGCTGTAAACGTATGAAAATGTGGGAAACCATCACAACAATCATTGCAAACACTTTAATAATTGCATGTTATCCCCAGTCAAATACACATTGGTGTATTTAATGGCTGTACAGGGCGCTGGAAAATGAAAAAAAATCTTATTTTCTTACGTAATAGATACTTTTGTTTTTAATGTTATCTTAGCACAGATACACTTATTACAATTGACTGCCCATTGCAGTTCATACCTGTATCTGTTGCATACGTTGCTGTCACCAAAAATTTTGGCATTATCGAGACGGCATTATACCTGACAGACATGCACTTTCTTCAATTCGTACAACTGGCTCCTCATTTTCTTTTTTTTATCTTCGATTTTGAGTCGAACAGGCCGAGACTGACACACGCCGGTCGAAGTCGATGGAGCAATCCCATCGTCAGCTTCGCTGTCAGTTTGTTCGTTGGAATCGAAATAGATTCCATTGAGCTATGACCAATGAAACGCAATGAAACGCAATAGATTCCATTGAGCTGTGAGCGATGAAAGGTAGCGTCTCTGCTGTTACAGCTGAGTTACTAAGGCCATTTTGGTATTTGATTGCTGATTGGCTGGAAGGCTTTCTTATGTGTACGACTTTGAATGCCTCGAAGAGGCCTTCTGATTGGTTTATTTAAAAAGATCGTGTGTAGATTCTTAAAATAGACCCACCGAGCTTTCGAATGATGTGCGGCATGCCAGGGGCTCTGCGAGGGATGTGCACTCGATTATCCGTTGAAAATGAGTAACTTTTCGCCATCGGTGCGGCATAAAATTGATGACATGGAGTGAAAAAAAAATCATTTAAATCATATATCTAGCTTATTCTAGGTAAAATCAGTGAACATGATATATGCTTTAATGGCTTTCCTATGCGTTGGTGGAAAATCTCATTTTACCCCAAAATGACCCTCAAACTCTCATTTTACCCCTGCGAGAAAATGACCCTCACCGTCACATCTTTCTTGCCTGCAGCGGCGATCAGCCTGCGAGACGCATCTATCATTTTGCGGGAGGCCGTCACATATGGGCAAGCTTGGAGCATCCTTATTTGGAGATGTTTCCTTGTTTGTTGTGCGTGCTCTGTGCTGTCAACTGTATGTGCTAGTCGATTCGGTGTTGTAGGCACTATTCATCTGGAGCTGTGTTTTTCCATGTGGAAGCAAGAGTTACCCTATTTGTTTATGTTTATTATTACTGTTCAACAGCCAAGCGGATGTGGTCATGTCATATGTACGTCAACGAACTGTATGGGTGGGGACCATGATGAAAGGTGTAGTAGCATTCAACAGAACCAAGCTGGATGTGGTTGTGTATGGTGGGGACCATGATGAAAGGTGTAGTAGAATTCAACAGAACCAAGCTGGATGTGGTTATGTATGGTGGGGACCCATGATGAAAGGTGTAGTAGTATGAACCTTGAGAGGGCCTGAACGAGGAGACAAGAAAAGAAGAACGTCGAGTGCCAATGTGATCAAAGTGACATGCTGCCTTTGATGCACAATGACGTGGGATCTGCAGGAACACATGGTCAGAACATAGTGGTCTTGGTGGGTTGTTGGGAGGTTTTCAGAAAAACGTGAGAGCACGAACCTGTCCGTGTCCACAGTCTGTCATGCCTTCCTTGCATGGCAGATGTCGACAGAAGTTTTCGTCACGTCCACCGGGACAATCCTGTCTATAATCACACACCAGACTGTAAGGCACGAAAAAACTCCTGACACGTCACAGTAAAAGTAGGGCTGGGTCAGTCCCTGGGACATACTGCAGGTCGCCCTGTACCACGTCTCTATGTTCTCCAGCTCCCTGCACCGACTTTGCACGTCACAGGCCAGCAGTTGGTGAGTCAGGTGCTGCATGGGACAGATGTCGAGATGAACATAGAGTGGTAGATTGGTGCTGTGTGGAATGGGAAGCGTGAAAGATCCCTTGGTGTGGGGATGATCCAGGACGAGGGGACTTCGCACAAAAGGTTGTCAGCCCAGTCCTCACACTTCAGGAGATAAAAGGCCTGGGAGGACCAGTGACACATTTTTGATCTTCAGCTCCTTTCATGACTTTGTTTGTCAGATAGTAAACCACAGGACCACTCTCCCAGCGGAAAGTGTTGCTGTACCTGTCAGAATTACCCTGGAGCTTAAATGTGGAAAGTAAACGCAAAGCTACAAGCAAATGTTGAAGTAGGTAGTCCATCGTATACAGTCAAACACTGTCTGTCTGTCTGTCTGTCTGTCTGTCTGTCTGTCTGTCTCTCTCTCTCTCTCTCTCTCTCTCTCTCTCTCTCTCTCTCTCTCTCTCTCTCTCGCTAAAATTATAAAAGAAAGAGATCAAGGGAAAGCTCAGTTGCTGTGTAACAAACCTGTATCAAAACGCTTACCTAGGGCATGGGGCAAAGACTGAAAACACTATGACACAAAAATATAACCTTGTTATTCCAGATCCCGGAACTCCTTCTTCAAACGTGTCACTGGAAGCCATGCTAAAAAGAGGTGATTGTTGTTATTGTTATTTTGTTGCTGATTTGTTATTATTATTATTATTATTATTATTATTATTTATTATTATTATCATCATCATCATCATCATCATCATCATCATCATCATCATCATCATTATTATTATTATTATTATTATTATTATTTTGACATCCATATGGTGCTGCACCATGCACCAGTCACTTGTGGAGTTGCAGTACCTGCTGTGGCTGAAGAGCCCAATCCTCGAGCGGCAGACTCGGTTGCAGGTGCTGCAGATGAAGTCTCAGTCATGCCGGTCTGTGGGTGCCGACACAATTCTTTTCCGTCTGCAACGCCTCCATTCTTTTCACTGGGCCTCTCTCCTGCTCTGCTTGCTTGGTACCAGCCTTGATGGTGGAACATCAGCTGACCTAGTCTGAAGCTGCTGTCTCCAGGTCTGTTGGGTCGAGTCTACCTGCCTTCAGGTCACACTTGCATACATCCTTGTATCGTAGGGCGGGTCATCCTGTGGGTCTGGAGCCTGTAGCCAGCTTGCCGTGCAGCATGTCCTTTGGGATGCGACAGCTGTCCATGCGTCTGATGTGGACCAAGCCAGCACGAGCATCAATCTGACAGGCAACTGATATATCACAATTTTTTTTTTCATCTGGAACAACTGGCACTGTAGTCCTTTCTGTAGTAGTTGTGGGTATTGTTTTATTGTTTGTTTTTATTTTCAGCACAGAACTCAGCCTATGAAAGTGCCAGATTCTTTCTTCTTACAATGGTTTCCTGAACTGTTCGTTTTATTTGTTCCTGGCAATGATATGTTCAACTCAGAAACAGCTAAGGGTCTTCACGCATAACTGAATATTGAAGCAGTACCAGAATTGAAACTTACGAGTTACGTGGACAAAAGTACTACAGTGGGTTTTAGGAAAAGCAAGGCACTTATCTGCAGGAGAGATACAGGGTTATGGCGGCAGAATAATGGCTGCCTGAATTTAACATGTACAAATATATCAGACCCATTTCACAACCAAGCGTTGCTTTTTGTTGATCCAGTTATAATGTATGTATGAACAATAAAAGAAACCATTCATGCCATAAAATTGTGGGCAGGTTTGAAAACTATTAGTTCGTAATGTGTATAAACGTGTTTGGCTTCCAAATCCAGCTTATTGTACAACATGAGACAGAAACCTGGGGCGCTTGTAAATGTGTTACTGCCGAGTGGATTCAAACATTTGCTATGAAAACAAAATGGTCTCAGAGCTGGTAGACGGCCAAAGTGTGCTCTGCTCTGTGTCTAACTGTTTAACACATCAACTGCAGACAAATTAACTTAACCTTTCAGCTGCCAGCAAGAAAACTCAGTATTTGTCAACGACGTGTAGTGCCCTGGAATGAGCACATCCCAGGTTTTCTCCAAGGAGTCATTCTGAAACAGGCCTGAAGTGACTTCAGCACAGAATTAGCCAAGCGAGACCCGAAAAACTTTGCCCTCCAATGAATCCACCAACAGAAAGTAAACATTTCATGAAACTAAATGTAGCGTATTTCTGGAAAAAAATAGCGACCTATTACTTGATATTTAAGGTGGCAAAAGGGGAGTTTGAAGACAAGCGGCTTTGTGAAGGGTCTTTTGTGGTCGTCTTCAGAACATCTCCAGCAAAATATTACTATTATTATTATTATTATTATTATTATGAATACTTATATAGTGCCTATTATCGGCCAGAGACCAAGCTCTAAGCACTTTACAACCCACTATCCTTACACAATGGACTGCCTACCTGGGTAGTGCTGACTGAAGAGGTGCCAGCTGGCGCTTCATTCAGTCGTTGCCCATGTCATCCAGTCAATATATTTTTCAATATCGTTCACTTAATTGCCTTACTTCATTCAATCCATTTCTCACGCAGGGTGTATGCTACGTGTAGCGTGTATCCATACCAATGGCTAAACTAGCCTTCTCTTCCGAAAGTTGGTAATGGTATTTTACGTGTACAATATATTATGCGTGCGTTCCCACACGGAACCTCGGTTATATAGCCTCATTCGAAGGACAGTATGGGAAATTGTCAGAATCAATGTTAACTCTGCGGGGAAAATCACCCTGTACCGAAACGGCCCAGTGGAGATTCGAACTGCACCCCACGATCACCAAGATTACGGGTCCGGCGCTCTACCTCTGAACTATTCCGGCCCCTATTACATATGGAACCTCAAATTGTTGATCGCAGAACGTCATTGCAGGACAGGCATGGGATAAGGTGTGTGGATGAGAACAGTGAAACTTTGGGAAAACGTATTTTGAGTTAAAATAAGTGTGATATTTTTGTGCGCATTCGGTTGTTTATTTCAGAGTGCAATATGATGGTACAAGACAGAGGATTTGTATGGATGCGGATGCGATTTCAAGACGGGATTCAGAGGAGTCTCTTTGGATCAGCACATATCAACTTTTAAGGTATTTTGTAACATCTGAAACATAGAGTTTAAAAAATTGTTCAGGGAAGTGCATTTTGGGTAAACATTCTTGATATACTGGCTTTTAAGTGTTGAATCCCCTGTTTTGCTTTTAGTGTGCTTATGTCTGTCTTTCAACATATCTGCTTCTACAGAAGGTTTAGGAATATTTTCATTTCCAAAACACTCTTCTCCTCAACACCATCATGCTATACTGCTTTTATACTATTTTTCTTTTCAGATAATAGAAGTTCTGTTAGTTATTATTTGTAACCAGTTTTGCTTTTATTTCTGTATTTCGAGGCTTAACAGCCAGAATCAAGTATATCAAATTTCTGATAGTTTACAGGAGACCATTTCTAAATTTTCAGCTGCTGTAGCATGAAAACAAATAAGTGAGCGCCTCAAACCTTTTACACAAAGTAAATCAATATCAGAAACAAAAGCAATAGTCCTCCAAGGGAAGAAAACATAATAGAAAATCACAATGCCACTCTTCTAATTTTCGGCCACGTGGCCTTTTTCAAGAGAAAACAAAAAACAAAAAACAAAAACAATACAACTACGTGATGTCCATCTTTGGCAACTGGTCAGAACAAAGAATTGATGTCATACATATATTACGCAAGGTTTGGCATGACATCATAATATGTGATGTCATCAACAAGGGAGAAAAAAAAAAAAAAGAAAAAAAAAAAGGGGGGGGGGGGGGGGGGGGGGGGGGGGGCAAGTTGTTGCTGTTGTCTTCAATTTGACATCTATCCACATGGTGATATTAGACGGGGTGGATGGGAGGGGAGGGAGGGGATCGGGAGGGATCGGAGGAGGAGGGGGGGGGACGCATTGTGTGTGTATGTGTTTATGTCTCTTTGATAAGAAGGAGAAAAAAAAAGGTCAGAAAAATGAGCATTAACAACAATTACAATCAACTAGTCTATAACAAATGTCCTACAGGACTATGACGTAAACATTTCGTAATATTAAACAAACTAGTAGCAGTTTTGAAAACGCCTTCCATACAATTTTCAGAAATTACTGGTAAGATAGGTCTTTACCTCTGACATTCAAAAATGATGTGCTTGCTAGAAATTTGTTCACCACATAAACATCTAACATTTTTGCTGTTTTTTGTGATGAACGCATTAAGTTTTATCCTGTAAGATAGTGAACTAATCCGTCTGAATTTGATTACGCCAGTATGATTCAAATATGATTTGTTATCCAAACCACGAGAATCAATATACTTATTCTTGGAGAGTCTATCTTTACTCAGGGTATAGGCCACGTGGCCGAAAATGAGAAGAGTGGCATTGCGATTTTCTATTAAATCAATATAATTTCTGCTGAAAGCATTTTCTTGAACTTGCATTGATCTCTTGTGCTAAGTGTAAACAATACAATTCAAACCTAGCGTGAGATGCTTGGTTTCCGACAGCTGAAAGTGCTATGATCAAGGACAACCAGGAGCCAGTATCTCAAAAGTATGAGGTTTTGCTAAACCCGCACTGAAAGCATTTCCACCAGCTGCGACAATTAGAACAAAAAGTGACTGATGATGCTTGGTTTTCACAAGCTTAAAGCGCCATGAGCTAGGACAACCAGTATCTCAAAGTACCGGGTTTTGGGAAAAGTTAATACAGAAAGTATTTCCTCAGAATGTAATTACACGAACATCGTATTTTGATGTACTGGACTTTGTAGGTACATGGAAGGCGTCCCAATTTAACAAATGGGACTGCCTAAATCGAGTCATGTGTTTCTACTGGGATTTTGTAGTCACAAATTCGCTGGTCAGTTCTTGAGTGCCTACCAAACATTGGTTGTGTCTTTTGGTACACGTGTGTAATGAATGTGCACATGTGTGCGTGCGGATGTGTGGGCATAGGCCCGTGTGTGTGTGTGTGTGTGTGTGTGTGTGTGTGTGTGTGTGTGTGTGTGTGTGTGTGTGTGTGTGTGTGTGTGTGTGTGTGTGTGTGCTTGCGCGCGCGCGCGCGCGCGCGCGTGTGTGTGTGTGTGTGTGTGTGTGTGTGTGTGCGTGCGCATATGTGTGTGTGTGTGTGTGTGTGTGTGTATTTGTATGTGTGTACATGTGTGTGTTTGCGCTTGTGCTTGTTTATGTGTGTACGCACATGTGTGTGTGTGTGTGTGTGTGTGTGTGTGTGTGTGTGTGTGTGTGTGTCCAAAATACAGTTATCTCCAGATAAATGGTAGCTTACTCTTCCAAATCACTGGTGTTTTCTGACAGCCAGAATCCCTTCATTCAAGATACTTGGTTCCGGCAGTCATTGTGTGTGTGAAAAGTGTTGCTCATACAAACTGAACAGAACATAGCATGTAGAAGTAATGGGTTTTAGGGGAAAAACTACTTCTGCGTTTGGAGATACTGTTTGTTTATCGATAACTGATCAAAAATCAATGCCATGACCAAAAACGGTTTACTAGCTGAAAGATCACATTGGTTAAGATAGTGCAGTGTAAAAGAAAATCGACAAAAAAGTAAGATACTGATTTCTAGCGTTGAACCCTCGATTTGTTTGATAGACCAGAAGCCTTGTTTTCAAATAAAGTGGTGTTTTTTTTCATCATTATTTAAACAAAGCTTTACAATTGATTCAGTCTTTCCTGGAAAAGACGATGATTAAATGGAATTATTGGCGATTACGCTGGTGGCGTTAATTATATGAAAAAAAAAAAAAAAAAAAACAGAGTCCTCAAAACTCGCCCGATATTGGCCAGAAGTGTTTCTCTTCAAGACATAAGCCTGAGTGTGACGTCAAATCATTTCTAGAGCTACGACTGAGCACGTCATGACCGCCACCAACGTCAGGTCACGTCAAATGTTTGGGACCAATCAACGTCTTCCCCTGGCGTGTCTTACTTTAAAACTTTCCAGCTGAACGGGTGATACATGGGCACCAACGCTGGTCTCTGTGCACAATTATTCATCAGCCTTGGCGTGCAAAAAGAACCATCTTTCGCTGTCTTCTGGGATCTGTTCTCAGTATTTGTCCTGTCACGTGTGTGCTACAATGCACACTTTCTCTACTTCAAAAACCCTCCTGCTGAGGTAGTCACACATGGGCATGTACTCTGGTTTATGTTAACACTGCGTGTTACGGAATGGTATATTTCAAACGTTGCATCATCTGCCAGTCGGTTGTGCCAAAGTCTCTCCCCTCTGGTCTGTAATGACACATAACTGTCCATAGAGTCCAATGTTTACGTCCGTCTCTTACAAGTCTGGCCATTGCACTTGCCAAGAGAACGTATTGACATCACATGTATATCTCTTTATCACAGCATTTATTCCCTGCTTCTAGCCAATTGTTGTCGTCTGCTGCTGCTGCTGTTGTTGTTGTTGTTGCTGTTGTTGCTGTTCTTGTTCTGTTGTTGTTATTGGTGTTGTTGATGATGGTGATGATGATGATGCCGATGATGTGTGTGTGTGTGTGTGTGTGTGTGTGTGTGTGTGTGTGTGTGTGTGTGCGTGCGTGCGTGCGTGCGTGCGTGTGTGTGTGTGTTTGCTCTTTTCTTATAAGCGAAGCAGAAACAGTATTGTGAGTAAGACTGATGGTACTGTGGCCAGTGCCATATTCATACAACCTTGCAGTGAAATTCGAAACAGGAAGGTGTGAAAGCTGCTCAGTAACATTCTGGTTTTACCATTATGTTTATGGGCAATTCCTTGGCTGTTAGTAGCCTCCAGGACCTTGCAATCAATCTGCAGCTTCCTCAGTCATTCCTGACTCTTATCCACAGGCCGGCACGACATGAAGGAATGTGCAACCCCCCATTAAAGAGACTCATATGGATGCACTGCCCAGGACATGCAGGTGTCAAAGGAACCAAGAGAGCAGACACTCTGGCAGGTTAGGCAACAATAAGAACTGAATTACAGCTTGGCAGATCGTATTTAATAAGAAATCTATAGAACCACCTCAACCAGATCATAGTCACTATACTATAGACCATGATTCAGAGCTCATCATCAAAAGAGGAGATGGCCGCACATTCAGAATTGAAGGAACAAGACCACGAAACATCACCGACCAAACAAATATTGGAATAATCCCAAGATCAGCACCACGCAGACTCCAAGAGAATGGTGCAGACTCGTACTGTGCCTATCCAATAGCAGACACAAATGAACAAACACACGTTCACGGAGACAAGATTTGAATCTTTCAGGACCTCTTTTTTTTGTAAACGTATGTGCAGTGAAATAAATCTTAAATAAATGTTAGCGAACGCCAAGAGAAACGTGGACAAACGAGTCACACAAGATAAAATACGACGCGTTTCGACCTCTCAAGTCTTCTTCAGGCAAGGCACAAACAAACAGGACAATGAAAATGAAAGAAATTTTTCACTTAACTTAGATCTCTTCAGCGCAAGGTGGGCTGGCGTCGAATGAAAACAAGCAAACGTGCAGTGGTTAATGATCATTAATGCAGCGATGCAACTGTGTAGAGGCCATACATGCAACATGAGCGCAACAGATCTACAGTCGGGTCCGTTCTCAATGGCTTCCATACTGACTGTATCCAGAATCAAGTCAGTGTCAATGTCCTTTCTGCATCCATACTGATATAACGAGACATGTGATCAACAAAAAGGTCACGCTCAGCAGAATGTGCATGCTATGATTTTGAAACATTGCTCAAGTGTACTGGATGTTATCAATGCAATCTTTCTCAGTGCTGTTAAACAACAGTTATCCAAAAGGACTGTGGACATATGCCCTTCTTTGCTCAAAGTTCAAACTTTTAAAGCCAAGTGCCAAACCATTTTGTTGTGCACTGAATTAGTATGTTTGCCCTTTCCATTTAAATCGTTAAACAATTGAGATCAGAATGTACGTAGGCAGAATAGTGAGCATCCTTATGATCAACGGAATCTATGAAGCAATTTTTGCTAACCAAAATAAGAACTACATTCAATGTGTCTATTCTGGAGAGGCAATAGGTAGTTTCTTCTCATTCTAGAAGGGCCTTCTTGTCTCTTTCACAGACCCACTGGTGGTACAATTTCCTGAGGAGGGTACGGACATGGTGATACATAAGTTTTGTGTCGAATTATGTGTCTGTCTTTGCATCAGTGACATTATTGCTACTATCATTTGTCCTCCTTTGTTGTCTTGATATCTATGACATTTAATGACGTCAGACCCGACACAACATGTAAAATCCCAGCATCACCACTGACTTCTCTAAACGCCCTTGGATTTTTTTTTTTTTTTTTTTTTTTATTAAACCAGATTCAAACTGAATGTTTCATTTCCAGTACTTGAATGGTAACAGGTTTGGACAGTGAAAAAAGGCCATCATTTATCATATCCTTGTTTCCTCTGAGCTACGTGACACTAACGTCCTCTGTTCTTCCACTCCCTGTGGAAAGGGCGGCAGATTCCTGTGTGCGCAATGCTACGATTTCTTGTGAACTTTCGAATTTTTTAAAAAATCTTTTCTTTCGAGATTTTTTCCCTTCAATTCTTCGTTTTTATCATTTGAAAATACACTAAGTTTCTTTCATGTATGTATTGATTTTATTCACTTTTTCTTTCACACGCCAGCAATACATATTACCTGTTGAACCGCTCACATCGTACTCACACATGCACCCCCCCTCCCCCCACCCCACCCTCTCTCTCTCTCTCTCTCTCTCTCTCTCTCTCTCTCTCATTCTCTCTCATTTGTTTGTACAATGCCATTTGCTGAGTATTTTTTTTTTTTCGTTTTTTTTTTTTTATTTTTTGTCATTGGTTTTGTTTCCGCTCAGTGTTGTTTGTGATATCATACAAGACACACTTGTCGAAAACTCACTCGTATGCTTCGTACTTTGTATTTAGAAAGCATTGCTTTAAACAGTGTAGTTGTGCGTTCGTGCGTGCGTGTGTGTGCGTGTCGTGTGTGTGTGTGTGTGTGTGTGTGTGTGTGTGTGTGTGTGTGTGTGTAACGATCGAAACGTTTTGCCCCTTTCAACAACACAAGTTATTCTAATCGTTCCTTGTTGTATGTATTGTATGCTGTTTTCCCCAGAATGTTCTAACATTTTGACGTATTTTGACCTACTTTTACTATCACGACAAAATGTATTTATCACCCAAAGTGATTTTTCGTATATAGTTGTACCAACTGTGTACATGAGAAATGTTACCAATACAGCGTTCATCTATTAGATTGAATACAATCACCAACAGTATTGATACTTCTGAAAGTCAAACGTATACGTGAAGAATTCCACTTGTGTTACTGAGAGAGAGAGAGAGAGAGAGAGAGAGAGAGAGAGAGAGAGAGAGAGAGAGAGAGAGAGAGAGAGAGAGAGATTGCGAATGCGAACGTTTAATGCATATAAGCCATAGGCATCTTGCACAATAGTAATGGGAAATATTGGGGACGTGTGTGGGGAAGGGAGTGGATAGATGGATAGATGGCGGGAAAACAACAGCACGTACATACAAAATAACACTTTCTGATATACGCATATACTTTCAAAGTAAATAGCCTTAGCTCAGATATATGATCTCACTCATTCAACATAACTATCCTGATCAACAAGCTCATCGTAACTCCGAATATGAGCGTTCTGACTTGGAAGAAGAAAAGACACCACACTTCTACATCTCATCTAATTACAAAAACTATATCTAACTGAAGACTATTACGTATTTCAAAGGCAGTTAACTATTTCTTGTCCACGCTTAAGTGAGTGAAATATGTATTTTGCCACTGCACGAGATAATTGTTCATCTACACCATTCAAAAGAATTTGTAGCGGAACATTAATACAGAGACCAAGAAACCTGTCTCTTAAATCAGTATACAAAAGACATACATATATAAGATGTTTTTTCATCCTCATCCACATTCACACACTTTTTGCAAAGTCTTGCGACACGATTTTCGCAAAATCTCTCGGTATTGTTACTTAGAGGGAGTACCCCAAGTCTTGTCTGTGTCAAAGCCACTCTCAGGCAAAAGATGTCCAGAAACTCAAAGTAATGACTAATTCCGAAACCACACTGTAAAGATCTGTACAAGACATATCTGTTTTTATCCCTAATTGATGCCGACCATTCTTGAACATACATGTCAACTAGCTTTGTTTGAAAATTGGTTAAAAAACACTCTTACGTCATCACACCCTTGCCGTAGCCATACACAATTAATCCGGTGCTGCCTAGATTTTCTCTTATCCCTGTTACCCAGCACCTTATGCCCTGATCATCAAGATTTACTTGCATAAGATAAGTCTGTTTTAGGTAATCTATTCAAGCCCATGTCTAATAATCTAAACCAATATTTCAATGCCTCCATGTATGAATTTATGTATAAGGGATGCCTGCTTAATTCTGATATACAAGTTTATGAGGTGTTTTAAGTGGAACGCCAAGGAATCTTTTTTCAGGCTAATGGGTGTACTTTCTCAATGTGCTCTAAACGTTGCAGACCCATATTTCCGCTGAGTACAGTAAAATTGGCTGGATTTTTGGAATGAAAGATTTTGAAGAAGACTTCCCGAGACATTTCTTTGCAATTGGCAAGCGCATAAGACAAAGACAAAATGCTTTTTTTTTGCCTTTGTTACCATGCGCTGTATTCCAAGATTCATACTAAGCATGGTAGTAAATGTGAAACCCAAGTAACAGTAGCTCTTGATTGTCTCGATTTCTTCACCATCACAAACACCATTTTTCTCGTCTGCCTAATTAGCCTCCCTTCCTGAACACCATGACTTTAGTCTTAGATTTGTTAACATCTAATCTTAACCTACAACAACATGTTTTCAATGAGTTTAGTTGTGCTTGTAGACCACCTGGTGTAGTAGAAATTAGAGCTACATCATCAGCAAAGAGCAAAATGAAGATCTCAATAAAACCAGGAAGCAGTTGCACTCCATGGACCTCCGTTTCATTAATATGGTTGGGCAGTTGGTTAATGAAGAGTGAAAACAGTGTTGGACTCAGTCCACATCCTTGTCTTACACCAACAGGGCAATCAAAAAACTCCGAAAAATCTCCATTGCATCGTACACATGAAATGAGAGAATCATACATGGACTTCAGGCAACATAAAAGTTTCCCCTGTATCCCTTCATTGTACAGGGTTGTAATAATTTGTCAAATGCTTTTCTGAAATCCACATAGGCAACATAAAGTTTTCGACCTTTTGAACATAAACATCTCTAGACAATAGTGTGCAAATAGAATATTTGATCACTGTGTGGAATAATTGTTTCTAAAACCAGCTTGATTTTCAACAGTTATATATTATTTTCCTCTCGCCATGAATACAATCTCTGATTCAGAATTGAAGTAAAGCATTTTACAAGTGCAATTAATCAAAGATACACCTCTATAATTATAAGGGTCGTCTATATTCCCCTTTTTTGAAAATAGGCACTACAATGGCTTTCAACCATTCATGTGAATACACACCATTATCAAACATTTTGTTAAAATAACACAGTGAGAAAGTTAACAATAGTTTCACCCGATGTTTTTAGCATTTCTCCAATAATACCATCTGTACTACTTGCTTTTCCACATTTCATTTTCTTCAGTGCTTTTTCTACTTCGTGGTACGTAATGACCCGATTCAGAGGATGCTCCTATCCCTCTTTTATGTCTGTTGGGGGATAATTTTGGTTCACTGTATAACCTCCTTTAAGTAAACTTTTTTTTTGAAAATGTTCAAACCAATTCTGTGTTGATATAGTACCACTCATTCTCATTTCATTCCTCAGTCCCAAAATTTGAGACGGTTCCAGAATAAAGCCGATTTTCTTTGAAGTTGACTACGTTTTTTTCAGCCGTTTGCCTAAGGTAACCTCGTTTTTTGCATTTCAGTAGTTTCCTGTATATTTTTTCTGCTTTCAGCATAGAACAGTCTCATGTCTTTACATACACAATGTTGGTTAGATTGTGTCTTAAATTTGTCTGTAACGTCACTTTTCCGTCATGGCATTTACATTTCCCCATCCGTTTGAACTTTTTGAGTACACGTGCACGTCTTTTACATTCCTGTTTAGTCTTTTACACTAGCAGATCTCTGAGACTGCTTCGTGGTAGACACTGTTTCCTGCATGCATTTACGAGCTCTAAGCAGATATTGCGTAAACAAATCCATTGCTGAATCAATATCTTCATCAATCTGTTCCATCGCTTTCTTTAACATAGTTATACCTTCATAGTCTTTAAGACAATCTTTATATTCTTTTTCGTTGTCCACATTCCACGCTATTTTTTCTCTACAACTGTCTTCAAGGCAAGTAGCATTCTGCATAGTATCCTCATTCATGACCTTTGTGTACAATGTTAGTTGTACGGGTAGGTGATCCGAGTCGATCAACTCTTTTACAATTAATCGTATGTCTGAGAGATGTGAGGGAAAATTACATGACATCAAACAGTAATCTATCACGCTTGACCCTTTTTCTGACACGAAGTACAACCAGAGTCACAATTTCATTTTGAGGTACCGTTTACAATAAAACAGTCTGCAATGTTGCAGAATTCAACTAGCTGGGTCCCAAAGAGATTCATTTCCATATCATCAGACATTCTGACAAATGTATTTATGTCGGTTGCAGCACTGTTGACCGTCCGCTCAAAAATGTCATCAATGCAATCAAAATTTCTATCTTCGGTGCGGACATTTAAATCCCCATATAACAGAATAAGAAAGTCTTCGAATTTCTCGTACAAATACATAATACTTTCATCAAGTACTGCTATATCATATCCATCAGCATTGTTTCTCCAGTAACTAGAATCATATGGTCGAACATAGGTTGAAATGAACATAACATCATAATCACAACCACCAAATAGCTCTTTTGATATTTTTTTTAGCACAACTACATCATTTTTACTTGTATTTGGGAAATGATTTAGAAAAAACACTTTGTGACAAAACCCAAAATTCCTCCAGAATATCTCCCCTGCTTTGAGAGTTTATGAGCTTTGGAAATAAAAGAATCATATATGAAAAAAAAAATCAAAATCTTCTGAAATAAAAGTTTCTGTAAACATAATGAAATCGTAGGTAGTTAGAAAGTTAGCAAATTCTTGATCATGTAACTTTTCATACAATCCACGCATATTATACTTCAAAAACCTTACGGATCTAGACATGTTTTGACCAGACAACACATTTGAACGGTTACACAAATAGCTGTTTTCCGGGCAGTTGTCCTGTTTGGACAAAGTACCTATTGTACCCCGTGTCCCTTTCATGTACCCACTTGGAAAGCATGATGCCCGGCCTGCTTATCATTTGTCTTCTAACATTCAGGAGAGGGAGTCTGTCTCTGTATGCGTTTATCACTGCATTGTGACCCACAGCCAGACCTGACCCTCTTAAACGTCTCCCTGATGCTACCCTGGCTGCTTTTGGCTAACTGATCGTCGCTTGGTACTTTCCCGCTCGTGTTACCACCCTGGGCAACTTCCGTTCTTTTGCATTGCTCGTGTTTTAGGACGAGAAATTCTTTCTGTACCATTCTTAGAGAAATCTATGCACCCTGCCTCGATCCGACCATCAGCGATGGCCCGCAGACGTTGATCTCCAGGTCCGCTGTCACACATGCTTAAATCATTTCTAGTTAAATCTGGAACTGACCGACTGGGTGGAAAGTGAGACTGGAGATCTGGTTCCATGGTTTCTGCTAGTTCGTTTCCTCCTTTTGAGATGGCGCTGTCTTCATCTGGCAGTCCTGCCTCTTATCCCTTCAAGATTAACTCCTGGTTATCATCCGCACACTGTGGTGTTTTCCTGTAGTCCTGTAACATATCAGCAGCAGCCAGATCACGCTGCTCTTCCTCTGGATCATGATCTTCATCGCAGTTTAAGGACAGGTTTGCAACCATCACAGTGTCTGTTTGCCCCACTCTGAATGCCCGGTCAATATCATTGTGACTCCAATTTCTTCAATACGAATACTGGTTCAGAACATCAATAGTTACATCAGTTGTTGGGCATGTGTACGTACCTCCTTCTGGTATTCCTGTGAATCTCAAATTGCGACTCTTCAGGTCTACTTCATTCTGATAGACCTGTTCCTCCAATCTGTCGAGCCTTTGACTGATCAGATCAAAATTCTCATTCGCAACTGCAATATCTTCTATTGCACTATTAATATCCCACCTACTTCTTTCAGATGCATATTTCAGTGAATTAATGTCGGTCTTGAGTTTTCCTATTGCGCTATTGAATTGTTGGAGATTGTGGCTAAGCATGTCTTTGAGGTTACGGGAATGTACATTCGTCATTTGTATCATCTGACTAAAACGCCAGTTCATCATTTGTACCAGAGTGCCACATCCATCATTTAACAAAGAAGAAGTCGTCATTTTGCTCCCAGTAGTATAGCAGAAAGGAATAGTGTTTTCTCACACCGACGGTAATTTGACAGTAGTTTTTTTAGTCACATCGTATGCCTGTTTCCAACATCGCAAAACGAAGAAAAGAATTCCTTTAAAGCGCCTGTTTTCCTTCAGTTTGTAAACACACAGTGCTATCCCACATGCAACACTGTCAACCAGTTGAGAGAGAGAGAGAGAGAGAGAGAGAGATGGAATGGGCAGACAGAGAGAGATGTAAGATTGGGGGTGGATGACGAAACTACAAAAGCAGGGATGATAGGCAGAGGATGGCAGGAAGCTATCCTTGAACAAAAAAAGAATGTGAAGAATGAATATTGCTGGTATGATTAAAAAAAAAGCCCTCTGGAGTGACAAAGTGAAGGTGATGCAGCGGCAGGAAAGAGACGAGGAAACATTCTCCGGAGTCAGCTGCTGGCGCGTTCATTCTGTCCCCTTTTTCTTCTTTTTGTCCCAGGGTTTTTTTCCTGTAAGGAAACATTTGTGTATGGTTCGTCTTTTCGTGCATTTAAGTTTTCTTTACTGTGTATTCTATTGACAACACACTTTGTAAAAAATGTCCATGCGTTGAAATGAAAGGAAACCAGCTTATAACGGGGCGCCTACTCCCTCCTTATCTTCCCAACCATCAAATGGTGTGTACCTGGTCTGCCATCTCTAACTGAACATGTTCAAACTGTTACCATTGAACAGCATTTGAACATTCAGGAAGAAACTGCAAGAGCGCAAAGACAAATACTAGTAATACTTTTTTGGACCACAGTACTGAATGTATAGGTACACGAGTGTGTGTGTATATATATATATGTGTGTGTGTGTGTGTGTGTGTGTGTGTGTGTGTGTGTGTGTGTGTGTGTGTGTGCGTGCGTGCCTGCGCGTGCGTGCGTGCGTGCGTGTGTGTGCGTGCGTGCGTGCGTGCGTGCGTGTGTGTGTGTGTTATTTCCAAAATGTTAAATTACTACGTACGTTGAGGATGGCCTTATTTTCTGATTGGTTCTTTTCTTTCGTTTTTCTTTACGTCATCATGATTCCGAAATCATTATTAGTTGTTGTTGATGAGGAGTTAAACATTAATCTAAAAAAAATTGAAAAAAAAGAAGAAGAAATCACACAAAGAAACTAAAAACTATGATCAAGATGAACGACGTGGATTGTTACATAGATCTGAGGTGTTGCTGCGTTCTGTCAAACTCCGCGACGGTGGCACTGATCTTGGTGCCAAGATAGGTGTTATATTCCATGAGTTCCCGGAAGGCCTTCACCTCCTGCTCAGTCTCCAGGCTGACCAGGGAAGCTCCTCTGTTCTGGCATTCTTCCTTAGTCCGTACGCCTGATTACAGAACGTCTTTTATAGATGAGGATGTAGCACCGCCCTCCAGCCTCTAGCTGTCACACACATGTAGAACGGCATACGTCAACAAAGGGAATAGGAACAAAACAAAACAAAACAAAAAAACCGATGTATGCGAGCTTGTATTGGTGCATGGTGGCGTACACGCGCTTCTATATTTGAGTGCACGGGTACATTAGATCATTAGACCTTCGGAATGACCCTTTTTCCCTTACACCCTTCCCCAGTTCTTTCTTCCATATTCATTCCTTTTTTTTTTTTTTTGCCTTTCTTTACCCGCTCCGTTCCGCCTTACTTTTAAATGGAACATAAACTAAGCACTACTTTCCTTTAACTCGAGCCAACCATAAGAGAAATAAACAAGATGCAAAGCATATAAACTGCTCCCAGTTTATCTCGAATACGCGTGAGATATTCCATAAAGAGGGAAAACCGTTTTGGGCCGTTATAGCCGTTAGCAACGGTTATTCTGTTAAAACATCGGCCATCATCTGTGACCCATAATGAACATACCTACACATTTTCAGAAAGATCGGCCAAGTACTTTCTGAGATATTCCATTAAGAAGAAAAACCGTCATGGGTCGTTATAGCCGTTAGTAACGGATATGACAGTAAAATAAATATTCGGCATCATCCGTGACTCACAGTAAAATTACTTGCAAATTTTCAGAAAGATCGGCCAAGTACTTTCTGAGATAATCCTTAAGAAGAAGAAAAATGTTATGGGCAGTTATAGCCGTTAGTAACGTCTATAACGGTAAATAAAATATTGGGCATCATCCGTGACCCATAATGAACATATCTACAAATTTTCAGAAAGTTCGGCTCAGTAGTTTTGTCTGGAGCGAGTGGAATACATTTTGACCACGGATGGACAGGCAGACACACAGACAGACGTAGTAAAAAAAAAAAAAATGGAAAGGGGGGGGGGGGGGGGGGGGGGGGGGGGGGGGGGGGGGGGGGGTTAATAAAAGAGTATGTGTTAAGAAAGGTAAGAAAGAAACTTTCAGTTTCAGTTTCGTAATGGGGATTCCATCACCTTGCGGAATAGTCCATAGACGCTACACCATATCATCAACGAGCTTCAAGACACACTACCGTTGATGGCCAGTGTCACTAAATCCCTCCAGGTATCACACTACCAGTATCCGCAGATCCCCACTGGAAGCACTTAATGGCATTGGCCACCAACACCAGTGTGACATCTGAAAAGACTTAGTGACACTGGCCATCAACACAAGTGAAACATCTGAAAGGACTCAGTGACACTGGCCATCAACACTAGAGTGATATGCGGAAGGACTTAGTGACATTGGCCATCACCACAGTGTGGCATCTGAAAGGACTTACCGACACTGGCCCTCAACACCAGTGTGCATCTGAAAGGACCCACCGACACTGGCCATCAACATCAGTGTGACATCTGTGTGACTTTGTGACATTGGAAAGGACATCTGTAGTGACTTAGTGACACTGGCCATCAACATCAGTGTGACATCTGTAGTGACTTTGAGACATTGTGCCATCAACTATTCACGCTAGGATGTGACATCTGTAGTTTGTTATGTGTAGTGTGTGACAAGGGTCAGGAGATTGGGTGTGTGGGGTGGGGGGACATCTGGAAGGGGGGGGGGGGGCGGGGCTGATATTTGGTGCTTAGTATTGGATTTTATTTTGTTTGTTTTTGTCTATATTTTTCCCGATCTAAATTTGCTTACTTCTTATTAATTCAAGTGGGTATTCTAGTCATAAGTCATACATTGGGAAAGAAAAGGAGCACTATCGCGTGCAGACCGTTGTTTTAAGGTTACCTTGTCCGGTCCACATTGTTCGGAGGTGTAGGGACAGCGAGCCTCATCTTCGTGTTGTGCACACTGAGGCATCCAATCACAGGGAAAGTGCTCGTACAGGTCAGGCCACACTGACACTGAACAGTTCCAAAGTCCCAGCCCTGCTACTTTGTGAGGTTTCAAGCTGTTGGCGTGGAAAGAGTAGCGATTCGTAAACAGTTCCACCTCAGGAGAACCAATAACGACAAATGGGGTTCATTGCTCGTTTTCTCCACCCAGGGATCAGGAAATCGATTCAACGGGGCTTTGAACACGTAGAACCGTTTCCGAAAACTGTGCCCGGAACCACAGCGGCCAAAAAAGGTGGAAATGAAATAAAGATGAACACTTGGCTTCCCTGTGATGGTGGTCAAGAAGATGATGTGATCAGGCGGTCTGGTCAGAGTGACACAGCTCTGTATCACTGTGGGACACGGGGTGGATCCATCCAGGCCTGGGGTCTGCAGATACCCTGCACACCAACAGCTCTCTTATCCAGTAGAAATCTGGCCAATCAATGCCTTCCAATAGTTCAACCAAACGTGAGTTACATCTTCATCACAATAGAATGTTGCAGCAAGGAAAGATACAGTCGTACTCAACAGTGTGTTTTATTTCCAGTCACATCAGGAGACACGTTTGGAACAGTCTGCTAATCTTAAGGGACGAGAGTTTACATGTTTGACGTTACAATTATGTTTTAAATCATCAGCGATTATACTGGATCTGTCATGAATGGAGTAGATCTAACGTGATTATTAATCAGAAAATTTTGAAGGTCTGAAAAAAGTGAAATAATAAACATGTTTTAAATGTTTTCCTAGACCTTTTAAACTACATTGCATAACTCACTGATGGATTATACACACGTTTTTCTTTAGAGAAAATGAGTAAAGCTGTGTAAACTTGGAACACCTTGGAGAGAGAGAGAGAGAGAGAGAGAGAGAGAGAGAGAGAGAGAACGTTTAATACTGTAAAACCCATTAAGCAAATCGGTGCGATGTACAACAACAAAACGATATGGAAACCACAGCAATGTTGTTTTCTTTCACTTTATATGACAAAATCGAGAACGAAAAAAAATGTCACTGGTATTCACTCCCAGTTCTGCAGACGACGGTCACCCCCCCCAGGTAAAACTGGATCAGTCCGTGGACAGCGTGCAGCCGCCGTAGAGCACGTGCTTGGGTCTCTGCATGCTTCGTGTTGCCAGTGCGTCTTCCTTTCCGAAGGCTGGCCAGATTAACACATTCCTCTGATGACATGTCTTTCTTCCTGCTTGACAAATCAGAATAAGCAATCGTCTTCCGAACACGGATCGCAGGGATATTCCAGAACGATGTCGTCTTATTTACACAGCGGCAGACCTACATCATCCGTTTGATGGAACACGACCTTCCGAAATACTTGATTTCTGTGCGGATCCCGCAATCGTCTCTGCACCTGTCGCCCTGTCAGAGTAGCGACATAACCCTTAACCACTCCCGTGTCAGAACCAGCCACAATTTCGTCTATAGCTTGTTCCAGACTTCTGTCGATGTCCGACGGTTGGATTTCTGGGTCCCTGATATTACACTCCGACAGATCGGAATGCAAACACAGAAGAAGCGTATCCTTGATATGCAACGTGTCATCGCGAGTCGGCTTGATCTGTTCTTCCGTACTTTGCTGTGTACTGTGTTCATCCGATTCGGTGTCAAGCACAGCCAGTTCATTCGCGACACAAGTGGTACCGAGACCAGCACCAACCTGTTCATGTCGTCTGTTCTGTTACTTCGATCTCTCTTGATCCCATCGCACCTGGCTGGGGGAGGGGTGGGGATGGGGGGTGGGGGGGAGGGAGGGGCTTCTTCCTGTAGTACTGTACTTGCTTTCTCCGATTCAGCACAGGATCCGCCATTGTTGTTGAAACTGGGCTGACCGGCTTCAGTCGCTGAACGACCACTGTGTTGCTGCCTTCTCCAGTAATTTTTCCAACTCGAAACACAGTTTTCAGTCCGCAGGGCGTTTAGGACTGTCTCCGCAGTCGCTGGAAGTTCAGTAGCTGGCACTGTCACAGAAAAATAGAAACCATTGCCGCAGCTGAAATAAATGGCGCCCTGTCGCTTCGTGTCAAATCACGGGACGCCGCCGAGAGAGAGAGAGAGAGAGAGAGAGAGAGAGAGAGAGAGAGAACAACATTTTCATTCAGATGGCCTTTGGCCTCATCAAATGACTTGCCAGATACTCGATCATCCAACAAAGAAAGAAAAAAAAAAAAAAAAAAAAAACGAAAATTTTCCCGTTTGATTAACAATTAACCATTACCTTATTTGTATGACAATTCTTTCTACTTTGGTCTTAAAAAAAAAAGACATGTTTTAAATTAGACACATTCACAAATTTTCAGGACTCAAAAACAACACCTTGTCTTTTAAAGTTCGTACCCATAGTGTTACACAAAATGTTCGATGATTGCAAAGTCTCCTCGTCCTCGCAGTACTTCTCTGGGCCCTACCTGCCCCTTCGGATGTACCTTTTTTCTTGTTTCTTTTCTTTTCTTTCTTTTTTCTTTTCTTTCTTTCTTTTCTTTTTTTTTTTTTTTTTTTTTTTTTTTTTTGCTGTCCCAAAACTGGGTCCACATCAGAGGCAGTGCACCCACGCCGCTCATTCCGACACCCCCGTCCACAGCCACAGCCCGGTCGGCCCCGCCGCAGCCCGGCACCGGCAATCCGCAGGGAGCAGGCAATGTCAAGTCGTCTAGAGGCAACCCACCGGAGGAGATACCGCATGCTGCGGAGTCACCTCGGTGGTGTTCAGTGGCGCCTGTGGTGATCTAACACACGCAGGACACCATCTACTTAGCCCTCTACTGACTACAATACTTGCTTAGTCGCGGAGTCGGCGTGAGTGAGCTCTCCCTCTAGAGGGTGCCACCACGTCCGTCCGACGACAGCCCCCATGGACTCCCGATACGGTGACCCTACGGAACCAAACCAAGGCCACAGACGTGGAGAAGACATTGAAATTGAGGTCACCATGAGAGCAGGGCATGAAGGACCACAGAATTTTAGACTTTTTTTTATCCTGATCGATGAGAATGAGGATGATTAAGATGATGCTACGGATTTCCATTTCGGTCTGAGACTATATGACAGGGATGTACTCTACGCTTCCTTTCATAATATATCCCGGCGTCAACCAGGCCTGAGAGATACAGGCACCTGCAGTGTTGGTCAGGAAATTTGAGCAACACTCAGAAACGCAACCATTAAGTGGATGAAACTCGACTGTGTGGCTCCAGAATTCCCAACTGACTCCGCAGCAAACTCAACTCTGGGTAGGAGCCGGTCAGGGCAGAAAAACCCACATGACTCTGATGGGATTCGAATCCACGACCTCCCGCGACGCTAACCACTTCGCCACGGTGGCTGTTTTTTTTTCCATTTCTTATCTTCTCGTGAATCTGGCCACAATGGGAGCATTGTCACACCTCCCCAGCTGCTGAACTCTGTCCACATGAACGTCCGTAATCCATAACTGGTCTTGGAGTGAAATTTGTATCAGTTTTTTACAGCCGTCTCATGATTCCATCGATTTCT
>JADBJO010003874.1:87500-90000 GCA_016801955.1 Conus betulinus | reverse complement strand
TGTGGCAGATCATGGAACGAATCAGCTGTCTTCCACATTTCCTCAGCGTGGTTATTTAACTGCATGATGAAGATCAGCATGGCCAAGTCAGATTCAACAGTGACCACTCAGAGCCTTTCCTTATTGCTAACAGAGTGAAGAAGGTTTCATCCTGGCAAAGACTGTCTTTAACATATACTTCGGCATGATGTTCAAACAAGCCACTGAAGACCTTGATGACGAAGAAGGAGTCTGCATCAGATACCGTCTTGAGGGCAACCTTTTCAACCCAGAAAGCTACAGAACCCAGAAGACATAAGGCGCAACAGGAAGAATTATAATGTTGCTATATCCTTTACCTGCAGCCACTGCAGCCAGGCCTGCCTGTCCTTTACCTGCAGCTGCTGCAGCCTGGCCTGCCTGTCCTTTACCTGCAACCGCTGCAGCCAGGCCTGCCTGTCCTTTACCTGCAGCTGCTGCAGCCAGGCCTGCCTGTCCTTTACCTGCAGCTACTGCAGCCAGGCTTGCCTGTCCTTTACCTGCAGCTGCTGCAGCCAGGCTTGCCTGTCCTGCATTGGCCTTGTCAACCACAGTGCGCCTGCAGTTGATGTGGGCCACTTCTTCCATAATCCTCGTTTGTGTGTGTGTGTGTGTGTGTGTGTGTGTGTGTGTGTGTGTGTGTGTGTGTGTGTGTGTGTGTGAGTGAGAGAGAGAGAGAGAGAGAGAGAGAGAGAGAGAGAGAGAGAGAGAGAGAGAGAGAGAGAGAGTCTCTTGTATATGGTAAAGATAGTCTATGCCCATCTTGCGCTGAATCCGATGAAGATAAGTGATTGCTCATTCCTTTTCGTTGTCCCGAGTGTTGTGTATCTTGACTGAAGAAGACTTAAGAGGTGTAAACGCGTCGTGTTTTGTCTTGTGATTTGTTTGTCAACATTGTTTGGCAGAGTCATTATCAACACTTCTTAGAACTCATTCGCGAAGTCAAGCCTATGAATGCATTCGATTATTTGCAAAAATGGTGAACACACTTTTTCTTGTGTTGTGCGTGCGTGTGCGTGTGTGTGTGTGTGTGTGTGTGTGTGTGTGTGTGTGTGTGTGTGTGTGTGTGTGTGTGTGTGTGTGTGTGTGTGTGTGTGTGTGTGTGTGTGAGAGAGAGAGAGAGAGTGTCTCTGTGTGTCTCTGTGTGTATGTGTGTGTGTGTGTGTGTGTGTGTGTGTGTGTGTGTGTGTGTGTGTGTGTGTGTGTGTGTAATCAATATCATGCAAGTTTGTTTTTCAATTATTATTTGTCAGCAAGTAGTCAGGACATGAAAAGGGTCAAGAGTGGACTCTAACTGTCTACTTCCCAGTCTGTATTTACCTAGGTCACTTTTTATGTTTTTTTTTTTTATTATCGATTTTCCTGGCCTTTGGGTGGTAATTTAACTAGGACTAGTGCCCTCATTACTTTTTTCAGAGGCCAGCTCACCCGTCGTGGACTCTAAATCTATGATCATCCCGTGGTGTTGGCTTTGTGGTTTCAGTTCACACAATGAATGATCAGGATGAAGGATAAACTCCCAGGACCTCAAGACATGCGCAGTGTCTCTCATATTACAGACACATAAAACATCAGTTCCTGCCACCAAAGGAACACTGTAAATCTACAGAAACATATGCTTTTTTCTCTCCATATGGCAAACAGCGTATTATAGACAGTCTGTCTGTGTGTCTGTGTGCGTGTGTGCATGGATAAGACAAACTGTCAGAAGGCTTAGTCCAATCGAAATATCACAACAATGTTTCACGCACTTGGAAAAACCGCGGACACCACACAAGAAACACATCATCACACCAACGGGTTATCATTTATCAAACAACAGTTTAACTGACGAATAAATAAATGCAGCACACTGCCAACACCACGAACAAATGTACACCAACATTACCAAATACTATATAGCGACATCGATGGCAACCATTATGTGGAATGTGTGTGTATGTGTGTGTGTATGTGTGTGTGTGTGTGTGTGTGTGTGTGTGTGTGTGTGTGTGTCTGCATGACGCCTTGCATCCTCAAGTGGATCCTCAAGTATAGGCTCAAAGATTACCGTTATGTTTTATACATGGCTTTAGCTTTTTAGCAGTTTGTTTCGTTACCACACTTTCTTTCCGTTTTACGTTTCTATCCTTCACTGGCTGCTTCTGGGTGCTGTTGGATTCTGTTTTTGAACCCTTGGCAGTGAGAATACCACAGAATTGTAGACTGTGGTATATCTCTATTTCATGCCAAGGGACCACAGACACAATCAGCCATCCAATCCAGCAGGCAACGGCCTAGGAGCAGGCCATGTGAACAGCTGTGTCTTCAGGATGGGTCACGATGGTGTCCATAGGCTGTGAGTGAAGGATTTCATATTTATACTCTTTTTCCCTGACGTCTCATTCTCATCTCTCCCCACCCCACCCCTCCTTCCTGATATTCACCCTTCGCATCTTTGCCAAGTCAACATTAATGTAATATGGAAGAATTCAGTCTGCGC
>JADBJO010003874.1:77500-82500 GCA_016801955.1 Conus betulinus | reverse complement strand
TCAGACAGAACTCAGGTTCACCAACATGACCTGGGGTGAAGCCAAGGGAACAGCCCAAGACAGAGTGAGATGGAGATATGCAGTGTGGGTCCTGTGCTCTGATTGGAACAAAGAGGACTAGGTTAAGTTATGTAAGTACGTGAGGATCTGTCGGGAGAAACAAGAAATGTTAAGTGGGTTTTTTTGTGTGAAAAAAGCAGAGAGAATATTTTAAAGTAAAGAGTGTGAAAAGTTTAGTTGTTAATTAAAAAGGAAACTGTCTTTTGTTTTGTCTGACTGGTTCTTTGTTTACGTTGCATGAGTGAAAGTCTAACTCTCGTGATCCCAACTGCAAATTAAACACTAATGGACGAATTCAGACCATTGGATGTACATTCGGGTTTGTCCCCAATGAAAAGAAAAGTAAGAAAATTGAAAATACAGTAAGAGTTTGTTTCTTCCCCTCCCATTACCATACGTACGTAAAGCAGTCTATACTCTTTCATTTCTTTTGTCAGTTTGTTTGTATCTGTTTATATCTATAGCATTGAACTGACCAACTGTGTGTGTAGACGTTGTTTTGTTTCTCGTTCATTGTTCCTCCCGTCTCCTGTTTATGGGAAGAAGATATTAGGATTCTGCCTGAAGATTTCCTTTTGCTCTCCTCCCTTACCCCTTGTCTGTAATGGTTCTTCCAGTCTTGGAGCCTGTTCCCTCTTTTAAATGTATTCCCAGTTATTGTCTTAGATTTTTCTTCTTTTTGGTATTGTTCTCTTGTTTGTGTGTGTGTGTTTTTTTTAAACCAGTTATAACAGTTTAAAATAGTTCTTCAAATTTCAATAATGTGGATAACCGTGAGTCAACATTTCCAAGTCGTCCCTCCCTTTCAGATGTGATTCTTTGTGACACTTTTCAAAATTAAGAAATTCTTGTAATTGTTTGTGGTCCTGCTAAACTTGAAACACTATTGAAGCGGAGAGAAAGACAGGACATTCCTGTTGGCTGTGTGAACCATTTTCGTTTTCCCTTCTACATGGTTATATATTGATACATCCATAATTATGAATGGGTTCGTGTAAATGCCCACCCTCCACCCACTTTATTTCATGATTGTTATGGTCATGTGAAGGATCTCTCTTTGGCCCCTTTCTCCTTTTGTTTATATATTGAAGATGCACATGGATGGTTCCATTTGCCTCTCCCCCCTCCCTCTGTCATTATTGAATTTGTTCTTGCTACAGATTGAGTTTGCAGATGTAACATTTTCACGTTCTGATATATTCTTCCCTGTTACTCAGCGTATAAACTCTTTTTTTTTTTCAAGTTTACATTTTTTCTTCTCTCGTATCTAAAATTTGTCATTATGGAAGATGTTTATAATTACCTTGCACAGGGCCAAAATGAGGCCACATCAGAGATAAATTAAATGAAAATATGACCCAGTGTGTAGAGATAGCGCAAAGAGTAAATGAAAGGAAACAAAGGTTAGAAAAAACGAACAAGTATAGGATACAGTTAGAAGAAGCAAAACAAAGAATGAAAACTAAGGTTACACATAGAAAAAGAGGAGAGAGAACAAATGCTACAATGAGAGAGAGAGAGAGAGAGAGAGAGAGAGAGAGAGAGAGAGAGAGAGAGAGAGAGAGAGAGAGGCAGAGAGACAACATGAACTTGAAAATAGAAACAAAAAACTGATTTTGATGCTGGTGATGATAATCAAGATGGTACGTAGTGTTTCCTCCTCTCACAAAGCCCCGTCTGTTTTGATGAGTCACGTGGTGTAATTGATTCGTTGTTGTACGCATTGAAAACGCGCGCCACTCCTCGTGTATTGCCTGAGGAGGAATGGCCTGTGTATGTCTCTTCGCTTTATCGTGGCAGTGCATTGTCGTTATACCATTACCTCTCTACTGAACAATCGATTACTTGGAATGGTTTGAAAGGTTTTTTCAAAATTTCAATGCACAGAGAAAGGTTTCACAGACAACTTTCGCGCTATTCAGCCTGACGTGAGCAAAATCATCTGTTGCGTTTTTGACTCGTTTCGGTCAGTTTCTTGACTGTTATATTGATCTTTCGGGGGTTACTCATGATTTTGAAGGTTTACGTGACATATCTTAAATAAATGTCAGCAAACCGCCAGAGAAAAACGTGGACAAACGAGTCACAAGACAAACCACAACGCGTTTCGACCTCTTAGGTCTTCTTCAGGTGCAACAAACATGAAACAAATAACGAAAATGCACTTAGCTTTGATCGCTTCTGTGTTTCAGCGCAAGAAAGAAGGCGTTGAATGAAAACGAGGCTGTTGGAAGGGAAATAATGTGCGAGTCAAAGTCGTAATGATGATAATAATATTACTGATAGGAATACTAATAATGGTCAAAATATTATATATATATATATATATATATATATATATATATATATATATATATATATATATATATATATATATTATATATAAGAGAGACACAAGATTACGACCAGTCTTGGTGTCAATAAGTAGGTATGGGAGAAAGGAGAGTGGGTTAGAGGATTCTTAAAAACAGCAGGGTTGCCGTGGCAATAGTCTTGGAGGCTAAGGCGATGGTGATGTCAATGCTACAGGTGGTAGTATCAATACTAGCATATATTTACTGAATGGTACTACTAACAACGATAGTGAAAGTTAGGTAATAAAAGCACGATACAGAAATAAATTTAGAATATACTTTTTATAATAATAAAAAAATAAATAAATGAAACATGAAAAAGAAAAAAAGAAACTGAATAATAATAATAATAATAATAATAAATGCATTACAAAAAATAATAAATAAAATAAGACGGCTGATTGTATCTGTGCTCTTGGCGTCAGATACACACACACACACACACACACACACACACACACACACACACACACACACACACACACACACACACACACATATACATATATATTCACGTGTGCGCGCGCGAGCGCGGGTGTGCGTGTGTGTGCGCGTGAGAGAGAGAGAGAGAGAGAGAGAGAGAGAGAGAGAGAGAGAGAGAGAGAGAGAGAGAGAGAGAGAGAGTGTTTTTGTGTATTTGTGTGTGTGTGTGTGTGTGTGTGTGTGTGTGTGTGTGTGTGTGTGTGTGTGTGTCCCACTGTGTGTGTGTGTGTGTGTGTGCGTGTGTGTGTGTGTGTGTGTGCGTGTGTGTGTGTGTGTGTGTGTGTGTGTGTGTGTGTGTGTGTTGTTGTTGTAGTGTGTGTGTGTGTGTGTGTGTGTGTGTGTGTGTGTGTGTGTGTGTGTGTGTCAGCTTACCACTTTTCTAGCCTCCTACTGCATCACTACCATTACTGTAGAGTTACAATCACAATTATTTACAAAACTATTACTGTAATTATTCATATACCTATTGGATTCCATCCTTCCCATAACTTATATCTTCTGTTTCCTTTCTGTTCTTCCTGTCCTCCCTCTTTCTTCTCCTCCCCTTGGTTGTTGTCGTTGTTTTTGTTTATTTGTTTGTTTCCCTCCTTACTATCAGAATTAATACCTTCAGTACCATAAATATTTACATTGTTATTATTTTTTTATTTTTTGTTTTTATATCTTTATTTTTATGTTCATCTATTTATCTATTACCATTATTTTTTATTTATTTATTTATTATTTTTTTAATGCATTATTATTATTATTATTATTATTATTATTCAGTTTCTTTTATTATTATTCAGTTTCTTTTTTTTCATGTTTCATTTTCATTTATTTTTTTTTTATTATTATAAAAAAAGTATATTCTAAATTTATTTCTGTATCGTGTTTTTATTACCTTAACTTTCACTATCGTTGTTAGTAGTACCATTCAGTAATAATATTGCTAGTATTGATACTACCACCTGTAGCATTGACATCACCATCGCCTTAGCCTCCGAGACTGTTGCCACGGCAACCCTGCTGTTTAAGAATCCTCTAACCCACTCTCCTTTCTCCCATACCTACTTATTGACACCAAGACTGGTAGTAATCTTGTCTCTCTCTCTCTCTCTCTCTCTCTCTCTCTCTCTCTCTCTCTCTCTCTATATATATATATATATATATATATATATATATATATATATATATATACTTTGACCATTATTAGTATTCCTATCAGTAATATTATTATCATCATTACGACTTTGACTCGCACATTATTTCCCTTCCAACAGCCTCGTTTTCATTCAACGCCTTCTTTCTTGCGCTGAACACAGAAGCGATTAAAGCTAAGTGCATTTTCGTTATTTGTTTCATGTTTGTTGCATCTGAAGAAGACCTAAGAGGTCGAAACGCGTTGTGGTGTGTCTTGTGATTCGTTTGTCCACGTTTTTCTGGGCGGTTCGCTGACATTTATTTAAGATTTGTTTAGATTTCCGCCTGCAGTCGTTTCACTTTGCAACTAGATTTACGTGACATGTTTTTGTGCAAGCAAATTTTGCGAAAGAGTTTCCACAGATTTAACTGTAGCTTTAATTTTTGTTCTCTTCAATCTTTCCGCTCTCTCTTCACACTTGGCAATGTATTCATTTAGCTTATCTCCAGTGTAACCCAATTTGTTACCCTATGCCAGGAAAAACGCTCAAAATCTTCATTCAAAATGAAACCTCACAAGAAAAGACAAAAAATGCAAAAATTCATAAGCAATAATTCATACGCTCAGTTACAGAACATCATCACAGATGAGTGTGATATCAAGAGACTTTCCGTTGTAGCATCAATAGTATTAGATAATCACAAAATGGCGGTGGGGGTGGGGGAGTAAATGGAATCATTTATGTAAACATGTGAAACATGTGAAATAAGTAGGAGAACGAAGGGGGGCTAAGAAGGACTCTTCCTCATTAAGGTGGCGCAAAAAGATTCCTTTACACTGAAATGTAAAAAGTGGAAAAGAACAAGGACTCCAAATCCAGAAGAACCGAAAACAAGTTATAGGATTTCTGAAATTTTGAACCTTGTGACAAAGTACTGAATGCGAAAGAGAGGGACATTTTGGACATTTTCACATTTAAT
>JADBJO010003874.1:60000-70000 GCA_016801955.1 Conus betulinus | reverse complement strand
CTGGTTGCACGCCTGGAAACACCACGTGGGATGCAAAATGGTTTATCAGAGACACAGAACCTTCTCCCTTTTCACAGGCCGTGGAAGAACAGAGAGACTGAAAATGCCACGTCGTTTATCCTCAAAGAAAAGGGAAATGATAAACGGTGGTGCATTCCAAAACACCGAAAAATTACGACACAGAAAATTGAAAAAAGAAGTGGTTAGAAAACATAGAAGAAAAAAAGGGGGGATATACTTTTTACTATCAACGCCTGTTTTCTATTCAGACATCGGAAAATGAAGCACACACTTTGAATCTGGTAAATGTTGTTGAAAAGTTCCAAAAAGTGTGTGAACAAACCTCACTGAGATTTTGGACATCGAATCAGGTCTAAAAAATTGAATCCATCAATGTCAGTCCAGCAGACGAGGACGAATGGTAATGTGAGTGATGTCACTGACTGAAGAAGAGGCAGACAAACTATGCGACAGTAAAATTATATGTTACATAGCACCATTTTGTTTACTAGCCCTAAGACGTATGATCACCAGTGGGTCTGAGAAAGGAAAAAAGATGGGTTCTTTTAGAATGATACTGAACTGAAAACAGCTAAATGAAGAAAATACTTATACTCATTTCAAAATTGATACATAAATGCAGCTGTTAGTTTGTTTTAGCAAGGACTGGTTCATGCCTTCTCTTGATCATAGGGATGCACATGTACACCCCGAGCACACATTGTTTTACTATTTAAGTGCAAGGACAAAGACAAAGAGCCAGGTCAATGCATACCCAGATGGTACCCAGAAACTTTCCAAAACTTTGAAATCTCCATTTTAAAGTGTGAGGAAAGAATGGCATGTGTCCACACTTTCAGTTTCATCAAGGAGGCGTCACTGCGTGCGGACTAGTCCATATACGCTACACACCATTCGCTGAGTTTTGAGACCACGCTGCGCATGATTTAAAGCTGACAGATAAAAGAATTACTGACTAACATGACAGAATTGAAGAAGAGGGTCTTGTGGCTACGACTAAGAAGATGTCTGACCTACGCATTAGCACAGCGTGCTGATCAGACCTTGAGTACCCACCTAGCGCTGGTTGTGCCATTATCATCGTTGTATGTGTGTGTGGTAAGTATACACATGTGTGTATGGGTGTGTGAGCATGTGTTCACACAGCGTTTTGGATAATTGTTCTCTGGGACCAATCCGAAAGATTGCATTGATAACATGCAGCACACACTTGAACAGTGTTTCAAAATGTTTGGGTTAGTGCTGCACATATTGCTTGGCGTGACAGCTTTGTTCATTAATCGTCTCGCAGAATAGTATATCAATACTGAACTGATACTTGATACAGTCGGTTTGCAAGCCATTGAGGACGTACTCTAGAGTAGGCGTAGTTGTGTCCAGGTTGAAGGCACGGGTTGAAAGAGGTATTATCGCCAGAGCTGACTCCTCTGTGTGTCCTTATCGCAACGTTACGGCACTGTGGATGGTATGGTGCAATAGCTCCGTTTATAGATGTCTAAGGGCCATTATCTTTTGCGACTGTGTTGTCATGATGTTCTGTGGACACCAGTCACCATTCCCCAATCTCCAGCCTTTCTTCCAAAGAAATAAAACAAAAAGAGGAAAAATAAGGAAACGAAATTATAATTGAATTAAAAGAATGATTGTGATGATGATGATGATGATGATGATGATGATGATGATGTTAATGGATTAAACAATACACAACACAATACTCTCTGTACGGGCACTAGACACCACACATACAGTTACAAGCATATACTATATAGTCCTACTACTTAGCCGCCGAAGTTTTCTTCTCTCCAATCCTGAGGACCCACAAGCGTCACAAGACTCACGACGCTGCAGACGATGACAGAGATGTTCACAAGCGCCGAAACGATGGCACGCAGACCCTGAAGACAACGGCACGACAGAGAACACAGACCGTCCCAAAACAATGTCCCAGGGCAGAACCTGAAGACACAGCACAACCAACCTGAAGAATTCAAACCACACCACTGACAACCCAGCACAAATCCAGAACAGCACAGATACCTACAGCAGGAACAAAGCGTGCGTGCATAAAACAGCCTCACACCACAACAAAACCCGGCCAGCCTCCCACGCCAGATGCATACGTTGATGACTCGACGCAGGATGCGAAGAGGACCCGTTGCACAATGCTCAAAATCAAACTAGGTGTGCTATTGCCGAGGCGAGTTAACTTGATGTAAATCCACGAATACAGCAGGTAAACAGGTTTCCACTCTGTGTCAGCGTGGTGATGTCGTAGAATAAATTCACATACGATCGTACGGCTTCAACAAAAGCAAATCCATAAAAACTGGAATGACACAAAACTCTTGATACTAATATTTTTCTCGCTTGAGTTTGACGTCCATCGGTTGAAGATACATGTAGGCCGTGAGAATAAAGAAGATGAAGAGGATGATCAATCAGGACAATACATATATATTTAATGGTAGCAAGGGCAACAGACGAAAAAAAAAGCCCAAACATCCTGCGATGTCGTGAAAGAATATTTTGCAGCAGTGTTGAAAATAACGCCTTGCTCCCAGAAACAATTATGGAGGACTCCTAGATATCCCTACGTAGTGTTGTTTTATCTCCTCAGCAAACTAACGACTGTAATAGAGACTTTAGCGGGGCATGGTGGTCTATAAAATAATGAAGTAGCATTGTTTAAAATATTCAACATTATGTTTCATGTGGTAGTACAAACACGGCATTGCGTCCCGAGGAGGAAAACAGACACGACTTATTTTATAACGCGGACAGGCGCGGACAAACTAAGTTACGTAATATTCTGAAACAGCATGACGTCTTCAAAACGTGCACGTCATAAGTTTGTAACACAGTCTTCTTCTTGCTTCTCAGATTCAGGGGGAAAAGCGGTTTCTATAGTTTTCTACTTTCAGCATCACAGCTTGAGAACTGAAAAAAAAAAAATCAGGGAGACCAGTCCATAGGGTACTTGTTGTGATGGACTGCCCCCAGCAAACCTGATACCCAGTCATGCGTCGACTATTGGACACGCCCCAGTGAGACTGGCCTACAAGCGCATCTTTCTAGTAGTATTCTACATGTGTACACCTTCCTAGTCCTACAGAGGAAGTTTACCCATTGATCAAGATAAACTGAACACATCTGCCAGTCTGCTCTCGGGCAGGTGTACAGCGAGTCAGGGAGGAATGGGAACGTTGCTGATGTACTGGTAAGTTTCTGAGGGCCAGTAACACTCAAGACACCAGACATGTGTAAAACCATGGTAAAAGTTTGTAAGCAGAATCGCATTATACAGTCTTCGAATGCACGTGTTTCAAATGTCGTAGGAAGGCTCCATAAATCTGGCCGCTAACCCCAACATGTGATTAGCTGAAAAAGAAAGGCTAAGTTCAGTTGGTCGACATCCTACAGTTTGGAGGCGATTAAAAGGAGCCTTTTGAAGCAAACTGTCATTGCCCACTATACTATGAGATATGGAATATCAATACTGTGATGAAATGTCAGGTGCAAGGGCCAGACTTGCATGGCATAACTCTAAAACGTACGACTGTTAGGACATCCAAGGTGCTGTCATTATTCGTACGACAGAGGGGACAGACTTTGCACCACTGGCTGGAAGATGATGTAAAGTTTACAGACAATGTGTATACCATTGTACATAGCGCAGTATCAAAACAAAACCAGAGCTGATTCCCACATGTCTCCACTTCAGCTTGAGAGGTTTGTAGTGAAAAGAAAGTCTGCAGTGTGTCACGTCTGATCATATACATACTGAAAACAGAATTCAAGACGGCGGGGAACAAACTGTTCCTTTCATATACCAAGCCCACTAAAACATGTATTATGAACGCAGTGTTAAGACAAATCAGACATGGCACCCAGGTGTCACTGTTGCAGCGAGAGAAATTTATAAAGTGGAGAAATCGTGCATTGTGTTACACCAAAAGAATACATGATGAAAACAGCGCCCAGGAGGTACTGGGGAACGGCTGTTTCAAATGTTAAAGCTCGTAAACACAAGTGCAGAGAAATGCTGAGCTGTGGGATCGAAACTGGGTTAGATATGTCAGCCATTCATGGAATTACCTCCCGACCAAAGGCATACAAAAAATTAATTTAGAATTAAGCCATAGTTACCAGGGTAAAACGATGATTAATCCGAATCACTCTGAGCAGGACATTGGCGGCGGTCATTACGTGCTCACTCGTCGCTGTAGAAATGATTTGATGTCACACCCACACCGACGGTCAGCGCCTGGCTGAATTTGAGCGCCCTGTTTTTTTCCCGTATAATTATCTCCATTAACGTCATTACCCATAGTTGATTTAATCATTGTATTCACCGGGTAAATCTTCAATTCTTTGCTTATGCTTGAATAACCAACTTCATTCAATGAAAACAAGTCTTCCGCTCAATTCAAACGAATACAGATTATATGCATATGAAAAGGGGAATATATCTATATACATACTCAGGTTATATATATATATATATATATATATATATATATATATATATATATATATATATATATATATATATATATAACCTGAGTGACTGATATTTGACTAAATGACATGGGAAACAACTTATTGTAGGGGCAGGAGGCAGCTCTTCAGTAGGCTCTAGTAAGGTAGACAATCTGTTTAGTAAACTAGAACGAATAGTTTAAGCACTTAGGGGGCCGGAATAGCTCAGTGGTAGAGCGCCGGACTCGTAATCCTGGGGTTGCGGGTTCGAATCTCCGCCCAGCCGTTTCGGAACATATCTATAGCAGATTTTCCCTCGGAGTTAACATTGGTTCTGACTCCATTTCCCATATATTTCCCATATGGTCCTTCGAATGAGACTATAAACCGAGTTCCGTGGGTGAACGCACGCATAACATCTTGCACACACGTAAAATCCCCATCATCAACTTTCAGAAAAGAAAGTCAGTTTGGCTGTTGGGATGGATGACATGTTACACAAAAACCCTCCCCGAAGTTGGAATATGGCTGCCTTAATGGCGGGATAAAAAAGAAGGTCATACACACAAAAAACCCCGCTCCCTTGTTGAGCAGATGGGTTTAATACTGGCCTGTCTATACAGACAGTGTCCTCAGGAGAATCAGCCTGCGTACGCAGAAGAAGTTAAGCACATAGATACTGGTCTCTGAGCAAAGATATGTGCTATATAGTTACTACTACTACTATTATTATTATTATTATTATTATTTAGGATAATACATAACAACAATAATAATAATGATAATAATATAGTAATAATAGTAATGATAATAAAAAACAATATTATTGATGATTACAATCATAATAATGATAACTGTAATAACAAGATAACAAGAATGATAATAATTCTGGTAATTTTCTCTTTTTGAGCTTAGCCTATTGTGACCCAACTCGAGAGGAGCTACAGATAACTACATATATATATATATATATATATATATGTGTGTGTGTGTGTGTGTGTGTGTGTGTGTGTGTGTGTGTGTGTGTGTGTGTGTGTGATTTTTTACATAGTGTTTCCCCCCTTGCCACAGCCAGTCCGTAACATATAGTTGTTACACAACAGTACAGCTCACCCTCATGCCATTCTTTATTTCAATCTTGGCCAGAGAGAGACGTGAGAGACAGAAAGAGACAGGGGAAGAGTCATGCAGACAGAAAATAGTACAATATACGATGCAGTGTTTCGACAGTTGTTAGCAGAGTTGCGTTCGTTCGTTTTCTACATCACACCTCCAGAACGATGCTGGCAGGAACAGTAGTATACTGTCTCCAACTCTATAGACTGACTTCCGAGATTTACACAGGCTCCTGAGTTTACGATATGTCAGAAGTTACAAGGAATCATCAGACCACCTTCCAAGGCTCTTGGCTGGTTCTGTTGTTGCTGGAATGGCTTGGTTAGCTACAGTGAACGTTGCTGCTTCAGCTCCTTTTCCGTTCCACACGGAGATTGCTTTGATTTGAAACAACTAATTTGTCAAACAGCTTCAGTGTTTTGTGTGTCTCACCTTCCTCGGTTGAATGAATTGTTGGTGTGCATTCCTGAGACTTGCTATGGTCCATTGCTGCTGTCGAAATGACTCACATTGGCAACACAAGCAGCGTTAGAGAGATATTGTACAGCCTATTACTATGCCAGCAACCACAATGATCTGGTCTGCTGTGTATTATTTTGTGGAGAACTTCAGTAAGACGCCATGAATTATTTCAGCAATGCATAGATGTCCTTTGGGACATGCTGCCTCTTGAGTGCTGTTGAATTATCTGGTATGGAACTGATCCATGTCCGTTGTCAGATCAAGGCACACTAAGTCACCTTAGCTCTTTGAAATTGGTTTTCAAATCATAGCGATATGTTCTACACAGTCAGTCACCACGTGAATGCCTCCACGCTGGGCTGACAAATTCAAATACACGTTTCTTTGAGGAAATTAGTCAATGTCGCTGCCAACGCATAGAACATTTTCCCGTTCAACGTGTCCTTCAGCGATGTGATATTTGTTTGAACTGGTTGATGCCATTGAACTGGTTGATGCCATTGAACTGGTTGATGCCATTGAACTGGTTGATGCCATTCGAGTTTTAGTCTTTGGGATCGTACATTCCATCAGCTGTCATCCATTGGTCAATGACGTCAACGTTTCTCCATGATGATCTTGTCAATTTGTGGTAAGGTTATGTAAGTAATGTTGTTTATAGCCCAGCCAACCGCAAAGGGCCTACCGGCCATATCAGGACTATCTCCGCGTTGAGGTCAACTCACAAGTCATTTGAAAAATAAATCCTCACTGACACAACCCTTTAAAACACATCTTCTAAAAGCACACCGGCAATTAGCTACAAATCTTTTGTCCGTAAAATTCTAGATCAGATCAGAAATGTTAATCTCTTTGAGAAATTCAAAGATCACATCAGGTGGGATGTCTCTGAACAGGATTTTTATGGAGTTCACAGTAAAATGTTTACATCTCATACCATGCAAGTCCCAACACTCTAAAACACCATGTTTCCCATACCATGCAAGTCCCAGCACTCTAAAACACCATGTTTTCATTGTAATGTTTATGTCTCATACCATGCAAGTCCCACACTCTAAAACACCATGTGTCATTGTGAGTGGCACATGAAATGGAAAGCACCATGGTGTTTCTTCGCCTTTTAAAAGATACGAATGGGTGTAAAAGGAGTGGCCTGAATGCTAAGGGCACAAGACTGTTTCTTCTCTACTATGGCCGCCTCTGGAATATGGTAAAAAAAAAACTTTCACGTTCGGATGGATTTTACATTGTTTGTTGTCCGTCTGCAAGTTCCATTCCTCTCGCCAAAGTTCTTTGACGTAAGCCTGGGTTTGGGGCTTCAATTCAGTGTGAGGGACAGACAATGTTCTCAACTCTTTCCTTGTGGCCCTCAATTTGTGAAGCCACAACAGGACATTTCTCACATAGCAGACATTGTAATCCGTTTACATTACCATTTGATAGAAACATAAACAGCCGGCTGTTTGCGCTGCCTCATTCTCAGTGTGTGTCTGTCGTTGTTGATGTTTTTCTCGTTGTTGTTCTTTCCATTGGATTAGAGGATTTCAAATTCAAGTGTAAGATCTATTGTTTTTTTCTGTTCAGTGTGCAGACAGGGAATAACAATGTCGTGGATCAAGTAGTGCAATGCAGTGGTCAAAGATATAGATTGCATATATACATTGCTTACAGTTTATGAAATACCACCCCCCCCAGCTGTGATCACCTTTGACATACCTGGAGGGTTAACCATAACCTGTTTACCACAAAACAACACTGTGTGACCATGTTCAGTGTCATGATGATGGCTATTGTCTCCCTGTCTATGTCAGGCGTAATGACATGATCGACTGTCCGGGTCATGAGGACGAAGCTGACTGTCAGAATTACGAGACATGCCCAGGGTTTTATCGATGTCGTGACAGTCATAAAACAGTCTGTGTGCACGTGAATCACCTGTGTGACGGCCTGCCACAATGCCCACACACATGACGATGAACTGATGTGTGACTTCGTTTGTCCTGAGTCCTGTGTGTGTTATGGCTTTGCCTTCTCCTGCAACCACACTTTTCTCATCAGCTCTTTCCCGCAGCTGCGCTACCTGGAAGCTTCCAGCAGTGGACTAAGTATGGATGACGTCACTGATGACATCATGCTGATCCTCCAGAGCGTACAGGCGTGTTGATGGAGGAGGCTCAAAAAGGTAGTGTTACCGAATCTTCACAGTTTTTGGATCTTCCAGCAGTGGACTAAGTATAGATGACGTCACTGATGACATCATGCTGATCCACCAGGGCGTACAGGCATGTTGATGGAGGAGGCTCAAACAGGTAGTTTACCGAATCTTCACAATTTGGATCTCAGTAGGAATCTCCTTCAGTCTGTCAACTTCAGCCACTTTACAGAAAGGTCTCAACTTCGGAGACTGAGCCTTGCGGGCAATCCTTTGTCTAAAAGTATTTTTCCTGTCCCAGAACAGTATATACATTCATCACTGAAGATCTTCAATATTTCCTATGTCCCAACGGTTTTTTTTTTTAACAATATACGTGCCTTGTGGGCTTTTATGCTTAGCTAACAGGTTCTACACTTGTCAAGGAATAAAAAGTATGGAAATGCGGGAACAAAACCTGTTTGTGAATCTTCAGGTGCTTTTTTTTTAATTTACACGTTCTCCTATAACCACACTATCGCCGGACTTCATGAAACACATGACAAAACGTGTCCATGTTGTTGCTGACAACTACAAATCATGTTGTTCTGTTGTTTTACCAAACACATTTTTAGGTGAATGTTTGGCACACACACACGCTCGCTGGCGCGCGCACAAAAACGCGCGCGCGCATACACACACACACACACACACACACACACACACACACACACACACAATGCACACACACACACACACACACACACACACACACACACACACACACACACACACACACACACGCACGCACGCACGCACACACACACACCCGCACGTACGCGCACGCACGCACGCGCGCGCGCGCGCGCACACACGCACGCACGCACGCACGCACACGTACACACACACACACACACACACACACACACACACACACACACACACACACACACCATTGAATCGGCCGATGTTGCCTAACGCATTTGGTTGTTTTCGTTTTTTCTTCGTTTTCGAATAAAAAGTTATGTGTTACCAGGATGAACGGAACAAACCATTGAGACTCCATCATCAAAGGAAGAGAAACTGTCAGCTGAACCTAATTTATGATTATGTTTGTTAGGTTAAATGTCGCACACACACACACACACACACACACACACACACACACACACACACACGCCTAATATCACGATAAGTGGAAAGACGTTAAATAACTCACACAATGCACACACACACACACACACACACACACACACACACACACACACACACACACGGACATGCTCGCGGGAATGATCGTTCACGTACACGCACACTCACTCACTCATTCACATACCAAGACAGTGACAGACAGACGGACGGACGGACTGAGAGACAGACAGAGAAGAGAAGGATGGAGGGTTGACCGAGTGCTCCTTCTTCCCCACCACTCTAAAAAGATGTGCCTACTGGACAACATGTCTAACTTGCAGACGTAACAGACAGGCTGCACACCAGAAATCAAAGCGCCAACGTCTTGCATAGGGAGTCGAGTATTTATAGGCTGGTAAAATTAGAATGTTTTGAGATTTTCTATATTGTCTGAAAGTTGATTCTCCTCATTTTCTTTCATAAGGCCATCAAGGCGCAGGCAGGTGGTTCCAAGCAGACAATTAAAATCTAAGGAAGGGGACAACTTGGGTGCTTCCAGCTGGCGCAAAGAGAGGGTCACATGTGAGTGATAAGCCTGAAATGTGACGTCAATTAAGGGGAAGGTCATGTATTTGAAGATTGTGATTTTATCGGTGAACC